>DWME01000847.1:0-29141 GCA_018244795.1 Parelbella ahira ahira
ATCAGCGTTGGGATTCGCTGATCGTTGCCCGGGGTGCGCCAGACGTACAATCTCAGAAGGTACGTCGCTCGGGGAGGATCCTTTCATGCACCCCATGTTGTATATGTTTTAAAACTTGTATACGACCTGTCCGACACTTGAAAAAAAAAAAACCTTCTGTACTGTGGCGAGTCGTATTATTTTTTGAACCTTGCGCTTATCCAGCACTGCCATGGTACCTAATGGTCTGTATGTCGGTTTGTACAGAAGGACTTATTGATTTTGCATGATATTACTCAGGTTCACGGGAACTTATTCGTGGAAAGAAGCTAATAATAATCAGAAGTCTATAGATATCATCCGCGATAAATAATGATAACACTTCATAAAACCAGTCAATGTGCACATAAATAAAAGATGAAAAATAAACAAAGTATCAAAACCGTTCTTGTCGTAATATATAGGGTTGCAATATGCACGATAGTGGCGCCCCTATTAAATTCACGACTTTCTTGCCAAGCTATACCTGGTCATTTACCTATAAAGACAAAAATATACTAACTAAAAAGAATATAAATTCTTCTCAAGTTTAGTTTTTAAGCAGATATAAAGAAAACACTTAATAATGTTTTATTAGATCATTATGAAAACTATGAAAACATTACGTCCCACCATGGAATAGGTAGTGAGTCTATTGTCGTACAAATAATATGAAGCAATAAATAAATCCTATATCAAACATGACTGCATTTGATCGCTTTTTTCCAGTTCTTTAATTAAGTATTTTTGATAATCTAGCTACACATAAAATAAGTTTAAAAATTGCCATCATAGTGCACCTACTAATGCACGAATAACTTCAAATAAAATTAATATACGATGATTTTTCCAATCACCGAAATATCGTAATTTTTTTAACAATATTCAAGATTAATCACTTATAAAATTCCGCAAAAATCGATTTATTTGCATGTAAGATTTTATTATAAAGAAAGATTCAACATTATGAGAAACTATATTAACGGTCGTGCAATACCATAAACAAAACAAATTGAATTTTATTAATTTATTTTTTTCCGACACCACTATCACTACCTACAACTGTTAATTAGCAGGTATCCAAAATAATTAAAATGTAGTTCTGCTCTATGTCATCTGTCATGTCAAATGGCTTGTCATTTCAGACTTCAGCCTTTTACTCAAGTGCTTTATCTTTGTGAGGACGTTGTAAGGTTAGAAAAATAAAATCCATCTTAATCTGTTTGAAATAAATAAAGTTATCAACTTTTAATTGTTCGAAACTTTACAGTATATCCCAATGTCTTGTTTTAGTAACGTATTTTGTGAAAAATTCAAATATATAATGCGAAAAATCTGTTATTGTCACCAAACAAGTGTCGGCGTTTAACACAATATATATTGTGGCCGTTCTTACTCAGTGCTAACAATTATTAGTCATTCTTATGTACAAATATATTTAACGTGTACTCTGTTATTTCAGAACGTCATGCCTTTTGCGCGGTACGTACAACCGGGGCGCGTCGCCCTGGTTGCTGATGGCCCCTTGAAGGGAAAGCTAGTAAGCATTGTCGATGTTATCGATCAGACCCGCGCTCTCGTAGACGGTCCCGTCACGGGTGTGTCCAGGCAACAGATTCGTCTGAATCAACTGCATCTTACAAAGTTTCGCATGAAGTATCCATACACAGCGCCTACTCGTATTGTAAGGAAATCTTGGACCGACGACAAAATTGTCGAAAAGTGGACTGAAAGCCAGTGGGCTAAGAAACTTGCGAACAAAGAGAAGCGTGCACAAATGACAGATTTCGACAGATTCAAGCTAAGCTCGGCACGTGTGAAAAGGAATCGTGCCAGGACGTCCGTGTTTAAGAGTTTGAAAGTTAAAGCGGCGCGCGGTGGCAAGTTCGGCAAGAAGAAAATCCCTAAGACCGCTGAGAAAAAGGTTCGCACGAAGAAGGCTACGTCCGCCAAGCCAGCCAAGAAGTAATTCTTAATTTGTGTCTACAAGCAGCGTCAGTGTTAACTTTAAGAGACAAATCTAAATAAAGAATTACTTTAAGCTACAGTACTGGTTTTGTTGAACATATTGTAAAACTGTCCTTTCAAATAACATGAGGTGAGTTTTGTGTGTTTCATAAACCATGATGATTTTTCTTTACTCAATTTGTTTTATGTTTCAGGGCTGGCGGAGAATAATAAGATATTTTTAAATAGTAAGTGATATCTAATTTTTTATGTGCCTTACTATTAGCTAATATGATGAATCTATTTTAAGTCTCGTTCGTATGACTTCTTTGTGATTTTAAAATTACCACTTTACTGAATAACAATATTTAATAAACAAATTTATCTTGTTTTAATATTTTTTCATGACAAAAAATTTTTTGCTTTAGATATCTGATGACTACTCCAGATTAGCGAAGAGCAGGAATAGAACTGAACACAGCAGCTAGTATAATGTAAGTTTTAAAAATAGGTCTCACATCTCAATTTTAGTGGAGAGGCCATTAACAATTTATTGACTAATGTCTTGTTTCCTTGTATATACATTGACGGGTTGGTTGCTCAGAGACAAGTGGCATTTGTCACCTGAGTCACCTTGATAATAGAACTACACTCAACTAGCTCATCTATAACAATTTTAACAAGATAATGTTGTAGGGTAAGTAATAGAAATTTTGTTGAAGGAACATATTCAAATACTTGACTGCCTTGTTGGTCGAATCGTTGCAGGCGCAACTGCTGATTGGGAGGTCCTGATTTCAAATCCCGGGTTGAGTACTATTGTATTTTTCTAAATTAGAATTTCTAGTAGTGACTCAAAAATGAATATATATATATGCACACAAAGACAACAGTGAGTGCTAAATATCTCTACTTCTGCACCTGACATAATTCTACATTTGTAATATTTCACATAATATATGTAAAAATTCATCACAAATTGCAGTTATTTGTGTGACTCATATCTATATAATGTACATATAATTATATTTATATACATTATAACATACATCACATGATGAGGTAAATTATGTCTCGTTCGTATGAATCCTTTTGTGATTTTAAACTTACCGTTAAACACTGATAATTATCCCTTAAATTGAAACGATTTAAATACTAGAACACTTTTTGCTATCTTTTTGTTCTGTTTGTCTTCAGGTTCAAAACAATGCTGAACTACAGTAGCAGATGTTCGAATGGTATGTTTTAAAAAAATATTTTACAATCATTACTGTACTATATTGAAATTTTCACATAAACATGTTTAAAAATAGAATATTGCCTTATTCAGGTAATTATACCATTTTAAACCACACAACATGTTGGCCTCAATTTTATATTATAAGCACATTATATTGGTACAACATGTAAGTCACCATTTCAGTACTATTATTGTATTCTTTATATGCCCCAGCAGCACCCTACCAAAGCCGATGTGTGCACAGATCCTACTGGCACACGTGACTCTGGATAGGAACAGTAACACACTTGGTGTAAAACATGTAGCTTTTATGGCTATATGTTCAAGGGATTTGTGTTACATTCATTTGTAAAACACAATTTATTTTTTTTGTAATATGTATTTGAAATTTATTCAAGACAATTATTTGTTTTTAGGTGAAGACTTTGTTTCAAATGAACCAGGAAACCTTTGCAACTAATGTCAAGGTAAGTCCCAATCAATATTAGCAGAAATATTGTTTTTATGAGATAGACGTGAGCATAGTATAAAAAAAAACCTGTGAAATGGATTGACTGAATTACATTAGAACTTTCATTTATAATTAAAATAATTTATTATTATTCCACCTATATATAAAGAAACCATTAAGTGTTTTAATGTTACAATGAAATAGTAAGATAAATATTATGACTTCATATTATAAATATTTTGAAAATAGAATATTTTTACCTTTTTTTTTATCTAGTAGCAATACCCTACCAAAGCCGATGCATGCACAGATACTACTGGCATGCTTGACTCTGGATAGGAACACTATCACACTCTGTGTAAAACATGTAGCTCTGATGACTATATGTTCAAGGGTTTTGTGTGACAATTCCAACTTACCAAAGAGATCAATTAGAAAAATCTAGCATCTTTTATAATTGCCCTTATTTAATTGCAGATAAAATGGCAGTGCAATGATTCTGGCTGATGAGCAGTGAAGATCTATTGCACAGTAGTTTTAGGTTAGTGAAACTAACAGAAAAACATTTTTTTATTTTTATATCATTAGGCGAGATCCTTTATGGGCTAGGCAGGTACCATTGAGGTTCTTATTTTTTTTTTTTATATAACATGATGTTATTTATGTATCGCCCCTAGCTGCTTTTTGATGATTGATCACTACTGATAGACTGTTACACACATATACATACATTTGTGAACTTGTTCCTCTCAGTGTTCATTTTAAATTACTACTTACAGATGCTAATGGAGCTAGTTGCTGTTAGGAATGGAAATGATAAATTTTAAGGTAATGTAAATGATAATTACGTGTAATATACATTTAAGCTTAAAACTAATTTAATGGAATATATTGTATGAAATTATTAATTTTTATAATTCCATAGATAATGATGCAAAAAAAGTATCGCCCCTAGCTGATTTTTGATGATTGATCAATACTGATATAAATAATGTTTTCCATTTAATATTGTTATATGTTTAAGAAGAATAACCATACTCCTTTAATTTGCAGATCATCAAAAGGGAAATTGACAAGCGTAACATTTAGTTGACAAGAATTTCTATGTGGTATGTATTTTAAACAACACTAACAAAAAAATATAGCTTATTTAACAGTAAAATATGATAAAATGAACTAAAGTATTTAGAATAATATTTTCATTATGCATAGAAAATTTAATTTTAATTACATCCTCTGTTTATTTTTATTCATTTCACAAAATATGTATTTAATGATGAACAGTATATCGCCCCAGTCAGAAAAGTACTGTTGATTGATTATTTCTGATACTGTAACATTTTGTTATCAATTCTATTACATAAAAATCCATTGTAAGTCATTTATTGTTTGTTTCAGGGTCTCACAATACTATGATATGGGTATGTAGTGTTTCAGTCTTAAATTTGTTTATTTCTTAATCATGATGTATAATAGTATCGCCCCTAGCTGTATTTTGATGATTGATCCACACTGACTGTGAACATACATCATTCCATATTGTTGATTTCTTGTATGTATCCTTGATTTTCTTTTGTTTCTGTTGTTTTCAGGGGGACCATTAAAAATTATGAGCATAATTCGTTCTTTATGTACACAGAGAAAACATATTGTGAGTACAATAATTATTGTGTTATTTATGTTCTATTATTATTATGAAATTGTCACACCAGCTCCCCTGAACAGTGTAGGCACAGTGTAGCAAATTTCTTTATCCTTGACATAAGATACTTCTACAATTACTGCTTAGGAGACTTCCTACTAAGCCATCGGCCAACATCTGATCCATTAAGTCAAAATGGGTGATTAATAGTTTTTATATACCAATGTATAATCTATATATAACATATATTTTCAAATGATGGTTTTACATGCATAGATCATAACCATTACTGATGATATTTAATAAATCTGATACAATTTTTTTTTAATAACAATTGTTGATTATGTTGTCAATTTTGAAAAGGAGATCTTGATCACAATGATCTTCAGAATAGAATCAAAAAAGGTAATTATTTAAAAAAATATTCATATACCTATTTCATTATACACCCTTTTATCGTTCTGCCATTGGACATATCATCTTCGAAGAACAGCCAAAACCATAGTTTGCCATGTTAGCCTAATGCAAATTGGCACACTTCACACACCTCAGAGAATATGTAAGGTGTGCAGGGTTTCTTACAGTGCTTTACTTATTTGTATGATGATATACTTAGTTATCCCTGTCTCACAAAACCATGGGGAAAAGTATGGTATGGTAACTACTGAAGTAACACATTTCTGCAATATTCTGACTATTTAAAGTGCTTCTATATATGATAGTCAATATTGTTACAGGTGCAAAAATTCATGTAAAAAGACTGCTGTGATGCCTAATACATACATGTGAGTTTGTATATAATAGATATATAATAAATAACTTGTGTAAGCCTATGTATAATTTAAGTGTGATTCCTGCTGCCTATATACATCAACAAGACCGATGTTAGACCAGTGTCAAGGTTAAGGATAATTATATATGTCTCTGTATAAGAAGACACCAATCACATCCTTGGCAAATGAAATGTGTGCAAAAGCATGGCAGTTCCACAGGGCTCTAGGCTGTGAGTCATTGCACAATACAGAAACGGCTTAAATGTTTAAACAATTATACCTTTTAAAGAATATATAATGTCTCATATTTACAATTGAATGATATCCATTGGCATAAGAATCATTTGTATACTATAATGATGAATTACTAAGTTATCCCTGTCTCACTCAGCCATGGGGAATGTATGGTATGGTAACAACTGAAAAATACATATAAATATAATAATGTAAATAAGTCAATAAATAGCCAACTTTAAACAGTAATTTTTTTTACAGGTACACTAACTGCAATCTTTCATTTACCTGACACGATATGTTTTGTAAGTTTCTTGTATGTTAAATATAACCTGATTACAAAATGATGTAAAATAAGTATTTAAAAGAATTTAAAATATTTTCGAATGGTAGAACATTGTCCTGTAAAATGATGAATAATTTGACAAGCATATATCTAGAAGTTATTTTGAAGAAATGATTTATCTGAGTTATGATCATCCAAGTTATGTTATTGTCTTGATATAGTATTAATAGTAATGAGAATTTTTTATTACAGGGTTTTAGGAAACAAATTTAAAACGGAAGACATTATTAATTTTCTCATTATGAGCCTGATAAAAATTTTATCTTTTCCCCCAAATTAAGAAAGGAATTGAGTGGAAGGGTTCCACACATTTTCAGATGATAGTGAAATGTAATGTATAATTATTTTAAAAAATTTAATGTTTTATTTCACCACTCAATACTTTCTCCAGATTAAAATGGTAATCATAGTGACCGAACAGAATTTAATGTTTTTAATCAATAATGTTTTTGATATTTCTATTATTTGTTTAAAGTTTGTTACATCAATTTTATCAATAATGTTGATAATAAAGTTTTAAATTCAGTAAAAAGCAATTGTTTCTCTTAAACCTATTTTGACAAACAGTCCCATTTATTACAATCATAATATGATATGTATATATACATTCCATTCATATGTAACCATTGATAAAATGATATTATGAATTTCCGTTTTTAATAATTATTCCTTTATATGAGATAATGATTTCATATAAAATAATATTAGATTTGTATGAGGTTCCAAGCTCTATCATCGGAAACCAAGTCAACTTCAGATGCACTATGTTTTACAATATTTAAGGTTTAGAGAGCGGCTTATCGCAATATACCGTAGTCTGCAGAGGCACTGCCGAATACCCTAGAACCCGACAAACGGGCGATGCAGAAAACTACTGCCATAATTATGTTGGGTCAAGTGCAGTTAGTCCTACTTCTCAAGAGTCAAATAGTCGCTTTTAGTATACCGTCGACCACTGATTAGACAGCACATTAACATTAATGTATGTTAATGGTTTCGATACCAATCTCTACAACATAAAGATGGATGTAGCGGTAGTAGCCGTGGGAGTCGACAGTTCGCAAAACCTGTGTTGCTATATGTTTGCCAGTGTTAGCGTGTAAACAAATAAATGGATAATTTTTAATTATATTATCGCGCCCGCACTTCCTTGCTGAAAGCCACTTCCGCAATGATAAACAATGACTTGATTTGTTGTCACTACACAAGATAGGCCATTCTGTATCGAAACTTCAGCAAGTGCATTTGAAACATGCATCACATTTTAGTAACGGAATTGGAATCTAGTAAAGAGATTACTTGCAAAATTATGGTACGTATTGCTACAGATTTTTGAAGGAGCAAGTGTTTTATCTATTTAGTTTTTTGAAACGTAATCAGGTTAATCACGATACTAAAGATACATAAATAAAATCTTTCCATAAATTTTATCTATCGCAAAATGACACTTGCATAAACCTAATTTTTGAAAGTTATATACTATTGTACATTCTAGTACGTTATTGCATAGTTTTTAAGACGTTAACAATTTTTTTTATTTTAGAATTTACCCTCTCCCGACTTAGCTTGCCTCGAAGAACATTTTCGAAATCTTCATATTGTTACATATTGTCTGCCCAACAACATTTTTGAGGTAGACGTACAGGGTGTACAATTGCTATCAAAACTCTGTGATAATAATCTAAAGTAAGTTGGAATAATGCCGGACTCGAACGAATATACTTGTACCTAAACTGTAATTATAACAATTCCAATAAAATTATTATATATCAGTTACAGAGTCGTCGGACAATCAATGGCAATTGAACTTACTGTTATTGGAGGAACAACTGTGAAGGTTCAGAAACTCGTCTGGACCTTAGGAAAAGAATTGCAAATGTTGAATTAAGAATATTTATTTTCAAATATATATTTCAAAATTAAATTCAATGTTGATCATCTACAGTTAGCTCGCTTTGGCAGTCACTTGGGACTCGGTCCGTAAACAGTTCCGGTATCTGAAAAAATATAATATTTACATTAAATTGTAAACTTTTTTTACCTTTACTTCAAAATATAATTTTTATGTGTATTCACCCTGACGTACCTTAATAATAATTGATAATTTTGTATATCTTTATGATATACGTGTAATCAAACACACAGAGCATTATTTAATTTTTATATTTGTTATGTATTTTTTTTTATATTCCACTTACAAATAGATATTTATCTCACCAGATTAGTTAGAAATATACCCAACGTACCTGTGGTGTATAGGCTTCCACTCTATCTAACAATGAGTCTGAGTAACCAGGGGTATAATATCTGTAAGTAAAACAAAAACTTTCACTTTTCTGTAAAATAAGATAAATATCTAGGCTTAACATGACAATATTTACATATACATTACTGCTGGTTACCTTACAATTTCTTCTGGGAAACAACTGTTAATGATATTAATATACTCTTTCAAGGATGTTCCTGGAACGGCATCTATTTCTTGTATTCTCTTAAGAGCCCCAGTGGTAACGAATAGTCTTCTGGCTCGTGCATCGTTTGGTAAGATCTGAAATATAAATATTACAATTTACTTGGCTGAACAATACGATTATCAAATAAATTTTATAACTCTATATGTCAAAACAAGGTTTTTGTCAATATGACATTAGTAAATAAATAGTGTGTGATAGTCAGTTTCAGATTTTGCTAACCTACTAAGTAAATCATGTCGTATAATATATAGCGGTTATCAAATGAATACGAAATATCAACATTAATTATAATAAATTAAAAAAATGGCAGGCCGAGGTAGGGGTCGCGGTGCCAACTTATCATTAACACATGATCAACTCCAAGCTTTGGGTACGGGTCGTGGCGAAAACGTTCAAATCCTCTCTCCGCCACCCTTATACCCTAAACTAGACACCAAACCTCTACCATTGAGCTGCGACGCGGCAACAGACTATTTACTAATTGTTAAAGACCAATTCATAGAATTCCTACATGAGTCGCCGGCTTACGTAAAAGCCAATACGCGCACCGACGGCATCGAACGTTATTCGGACAAATATAAAAAAGCGTTGGATGCTAAAAAGGGTAAAGTGCTGAACTGTGTGTGGGAGAACATGCCGACTGAGCTGAGGCCGCAGGCTCGACGCATCCAGGTCACTAGTCGCAAACGAAAACTCGACGATCCGACAATCGTAAGACGACTGCAAACACTAGAAAAAAAGGAATCACTGGAAGGTTCCACTGACGACGTAGAAATTATTGAGGAAGACGAAAACGCAAAGACTGGAAATGACAATGAAGAGGAGTTAGAAGATGAACAGGAACAAGACGAGGAAGTCGATGATGGAACAGATTACGCTAACAACTACTTTGACAATGGTGAAGATTATGATGAAGAAGATGACAACCTTGATGATGGACCAGTTTACTAGCTGGTGATTTATATAAGTAAACCTGTTGAAATATAGAGTACTTACCTTAGTTTACTCATGTGCATGATTCAAACAACAATTATAAGAATGTGGTAAAGCTACATGCAATTTGTCTCACAGAGCAAAACATGTTACACAAATAAAATATATTTTATTAATAAATAAATGTATGTTTATACAGTGCATTAAACTCACTTTGGCGTACTGGGCTAATACATATTTTAAAATGCAGGCAGGAGCTGCATGTAGCAATGGCTCCAAGGCTGGCCGATGTAAACAGCACTGTAAGGATTGTTTCAAAGCACACGATGCTCGGGCTTGGACCTCACCAGATGATTTAGGATTTGTGTATAGCTGTAACCAACATCAATCAGTTTTACTATTTTAGTATTTATATTAGTGTATCACACCAGGTCCCTTGCGGGGAAAGCAAGTGCATGTGCCAGATATCTTTATCCTTTAAGACTTGACACACTCTTACTACATTCATCATTGATTTTGTAATTCCTATTGTAAATTTTTATATATTTTATTTTTATAGTAAATCAATTAATTATAATTGGCTGTATTATAATCACCATTTACTTTATTGAAAAACTTTGGGAGCAAAACAAACTTAACAAATCACCATAATCATCAGAATACCACAATCTACTGCTGTTCACATGCTTCTAAAGGATTGTCGTCTAAGATTCCTACACTGAGTATGTAAGTTGGGGATTGCAGAGTACGGTTTCTTACTCCAACTAACGTCTTAACACTTTATCGACCGTTCGTGGTTGAGGCTGCCACTAAGTAAGTACTGGCATAGTCGCGCGTGCATTTACTCCATTTTTATAGAATTTTACTACATGGGCTGCCTTCAAAAGGTTCCAAAATTTTACCAGTTTACTTCAACGGTGTCAATATTATCACTTTTTGAATCGCTATATTGCAGTGGCCATAATTTCCGCGGCTTACGAGTGTTCATAGAAGAATCACTGCTGTCACTATCACTGTTACTTTCTGAATAACTGCTATAGTCAAGCATAGTATCTAAGCAAAACACTTCATCTACACGGTCTTTATCCATTAGAAACGGTAACAAAAATATAATTGAAAATAATAAAGAATAAGGGTAGTACACGGCTACTGCGAAAACAGTAAATCCGGGCAGCAAATAATAAGCTGCGTTTGCACCGCGTAATTATAAAAACAACAACAACCCACTGTCGATTATTAGGTTAGCGGTCGCTAAGCGTTCCAAGCAAAAAGCCGATTAATAGGCTAGCGGTCGATAAGCATTCCAAGCGAAAAGCCGATTAATAGGCTAGCAGTCGATAAATGTTGGCAATCGAAAAGCCGATAAAATAGGTCAATAAAATGTTAAAAAATAAAAATAGCGACTGTACCTGTAATAGTCTTGGAAAGGCATTAGCGACAGCAATAGCGAGGCTGTGCTGCGGGGAGTGCTTGGCAATGTGACCAATCGTCCATGCTGCTGCACAAAGCTCTGCTTCTTCGCCTTCATCATTTTGCAGAATATTCACTAAAACCGGGACAGCCTTAAATATGAAAAAAATTATAAATAAACATTGACTGCTTGATATTAGCAATTTGTTCTATATTTCTCTCCGTTTATAATTGTTTTCAAACATAACCTATCTAGTAGCTAAACAATGTAGATCCCCAAGCCGGAATCCAATTTAAATGATAATTTATTCGCCGCGTTGAGATAAATGTTCAAGCGGTATTCCAGGCGGCACGAGGAGCGTGCTCTGTGATGCCCGATCTTTTTCACCAAATTTTAGCCTATGAATATTTAATGATAGGGATTAACATAAAACCTTTGACTCGACAACAGCCATCGCCAGCTGGTCCGACTGGCCCGCGATGAAACCAAGCGCCATGCACGCTGGGACCCTTGTTCCCGTGCTGCTCTCGGCCAGCAGCTCCACGAGAGGGCCGCACCCGCCAGTGTTCACCACTAACTGCGCCAACTGTTACCAAAAATCTTGATGTATACGAAATACGCGGAACGTTCCAATGGCGGAATGATAAAGGGTTGATGATAGTGATAAGGGTAATAATGGCCATACATTTACTGCATTATTGACGGGCTGTATATTTAGACGCTAAATATTTTACAAAGAGTCGTTCGGCATTCACATAATTAAAAACAATAATAACCTTTAATATACGTTTAAAAAAAGACTAACGTTAATACTGCAAATATATAACAGGTAAAGTTTCGTAGTTAATTACTTATGACACTTAAATCACTAAATTGTTAGCTAGGTTAATTTTAATAAAAATCTGAGTAGCCTTAAGTTGTAGGTACGCGGATAGCCTTCAAAGCGGTAAAACGTTTACAAACTGCTTGCGAAAAGGTTACCACTGCAACTATTTCTATAGTACACACGTGAACGTCAAAAACCCAGATACCAATTTATGAGAAGCTCCAACTTAATTTTGTAAGTTAACAATATCTACTAATGTCAATAGGATCAAAAGGACGTTTGGCTCTATTTTAGATTCAATACAGATTTTCTATGAGCTGCAATGATCGCTTAGCGTCTGAGCATTCCTCGCAAATGTCAAATTGATTTGTACAGGTTGTATTTGTATTTGCACTGTAGATACTGATGTGTTACATCTACGGAATGTTTGACAATGTCGCGCAGCAGGCACGCCGCCGCGCGGCGCACGGGCGCGGCGTCGTGGCCGGCGTGCAGCAGCGCGGGCGGCAGCGCGCCGCCGGCCACCGCCGCCTCCGCCAGCTCGGCGCGCGCGCTCGCCACCGCGCCCAGCGCGCACAACGTGCTACGCTGAAACACACATCAGATCCTTACCCAATTTCCGCCATTATTTATGTAATAACTAAACCCTAGTACTCTAAACATTAAAGAAGGATTCGTTATTCGAATTTTAGGAAGTTGCATGTATCGTGAATATACGTCTACATTACCTATATGATTTCTACTTTACATACAAGTAACTCACCTGGAAATCTTATTACACCTGAATCAATAAATGTTCTGTTGACTTCACTTTTATTTTGATTGCTATTTATTAAAATCGAATACGCAAAATGAATTTAATTCAATTAATATGCAAAAATCTAAATGAAGAGTATCTTAATAACGTTAACGTTTTTTTCATTTTTTTTTTTTATGTAAGTACCTACCTAAGTATTAGGCAGGTACATGAGTTACGATACATTTATTCATGAATCAGAACGTTTTAAAATAGGCTTCCGGAAATCTCGTTATTTTTCGCTTTTTATTAGTTATTAATTAAATTTATTGAACTTACCTTTAATTTGGGATCCTGGTTTTCTAAGCCCCGAACTAAATGGCAAATCGCTCCGGCATCCACGACCGCTTCCGGCTTATGCTGAGCCAAATCTACGAGAGCTCCAGCGGCAATCTGAAAATAAACTTTAATAAAAATATACCTACGTGTCTACTGTCTACTAGCCATTTACACAAGAAAAAATCTGCATTCAAACAGAAATCAGTCAATCACTTTACCTAATTAAGATACCTAAATTTGTTAAACAAATATCTATTAAACCTGCTTTAAACTCATTTCGGGCTCCTGGAAAGCTAACACCAACAGAGGAAGCGTTCCAGCATCTACCACCAGGCCTGCCAAATGCTCGCTGTGCTTCCCTATGTAGCCTAATGCCCAAGCAGCGTTTTCTTTCACCTACAAAATTTTAAAGATACCTGTAATTTTTTCTTCTAATTACATTAAGTAAAGACTGTTCAATTAATAGTTTTCCCCCATTGTGGTAAGTAACGCTTCAAACTTATGTTCCGTGTTTTCAATCTACATAAGGAGAACAATTCTAACCTGTTTCTTAATGTAATCTTTTATTATTATATCATCATGCCATCGTGTACCCTTTTTAGTAATCAATGTAATTTTTTATCCTATATGTCCACCGTGTTAGGCGAGCACGTGTCTACTGATCGGCACAGTGTTAGTATGAGTAATATAGATTTTTTTTTCAACGAGTCTGGGAAGTGGGTAGATTGTTATTTTTCAGATCTCAAAGACGCCTTTTTTTTATAAAAATTAGGTATTACATTTGTGTGGTGCCCGTCGTTACCTGCGTATCGAAGTCTTCAAGACATGACACTATGTGCTCTAATGCACCAAGACGAATAATTGCCGAAGCCAATTCTTCGTTATGCCTGTATGTTGCAAGTAATATTTAATGTTAAACATTTGTATTTATCAACACAAGAGTTCCAAAGTCGTGTTTAATTATATTTTATCATTTTGAATGTATTGTTTATTGATAACACAACATCATGCCTGTATTTCCCCGAAGGGATAGGCTGAACAGCTTAGTGTTTGCTGCCACATTTCACCTGTAAATGATATACGTCTTATGGCATAGGGTCTGTCCTTATTGACATACACTAGGCATAAATTTAGAGCTATAGATACTACAAGGAATTTCAAGTTAGATAAATACAATAATACCTTACCGGGTTCGACACCAGGACTTCTCACTTAGTAGTTGCGCTTGCAACCACTAAACCAACGAGACAGTCAATCATTTATTGATAAATCTTTTGATTGTAATCATTACTCTTCAGTCACATAGTATCAAGACTACTTACTTCGCGACAGCTCTCAGTAGGTACAGCGCCGATCGTTTGTAGTAGACCTATAGTACAGACAGTAAATGAGCCGTGACGGGACTGCTGGCACATGTGAAACTTATAGACAGGTTTACACCTAAGCACGGAACAAATGTTTCTCCTATGTTCTCACAGTCTGGTACACTAAATACTAGTGCAATAGGCCACTATGAACAAGGGTAATTGAGCATATTAACTATAATATCTATACATGTTTTACTGAGCGTCGTGTAATTTCATTATTAATAAAAGAGCCTTACATTGTATTTATTAAGATTTTCCAGGGTGATGGTGACCATCCCATCGTTGAGTATTTGTTTCGCGATAGCCTCGTCGTGCTCGGCCAGCCTGGCCGCCGCCACCACCGCGCACTGGCGCACCGTGCTGCAGGAGTCGGACAGGAGCGGCCGTAGAAGTTCTGCAAAGACAATTAGATATATCTTATAGATTATTATATCAAATATAAATAATTGTATATCTAAGGATAATTATATTTGAATATTTTTTTATTGATTCAATCAAATTGTTTAGTTAGTCAGTCGTGACTGCTGCCTGTTGGTTTGCTATTCTCTTACTATAAAAAAGTCGAAAGCATTTGCGAAAAAAAGCCCCTGTGTAACTATCGCATAGAATAATATAGAAATGGAAACCAACTAAAGTCTAATCTATCTAGTCTAGGGTCTCAATAATGACAGCCTAGTAATTTGAAATATCACATCCCGTTCCCGGAGTTCTGGTTTTCAGTCTTAAAAAAAAAAGCTTCTTCAATATTAAATATCACTTGCTGTAAAATAACGCAAAGTAACGCACACCTTTTTTTTCATAATATTCTTCATGGTGTTGGAGTTTGCTAACCATTTGGCTTGTGGCAGAAAATGATCTCAAAACTTTGAATTCTGAACGGAGACCCGTGTGCAATAGTGGAACAAGAAAGTAATTGATAATGACATAAATGATAATGATGACGGAAATTGTTAATTATATTCCTCATCTGATTAATGAGTTAAGAAATGTCTGTGAAAAATAGCAACGATGATGAGAGTGTACTCTGTTTTGCAATTAATTAGCACTACTTACCTAGAACACCAGCACTCTCCAGGCATTTGACGTTAGTGGCTCTGGAAGCGAGTTCAGCCATAGTTTGTACGAACACCAAGCGCGCCTTTTGGTATGTTTCAAACACTGAAATGTAAATAGAGAAGCTTATTTAAATGTTATGACGCAGCGCCACCACCTTGGAAATATAATTTTACAACATACTACCTATCGAAACATACATGGTACAGGAACTGATGGAAAACACTGAGAGAAGTTAAGCAAATGTCGTAAAATATTCCAAGAACCTTATTGCTATCGAACGCTAAATATGTCATAGTTTGACCAGGACCCAATGGTTAGGGAACCTGACTGCTAGGCCGGGAATCGTGGATGTGGTTCCAACCACGAATACTTAATGTTTGTGTGATTAACACAAGTAATTGTCCTTAACTTGGGTATAATAAAAATATCTACATAACTATTTATTAATATGTAGATATATAAGTAGTTTGGCAGCCGTCTGGTTAGTATACCACAAGCTGTCTTAATGCCTACTTTGGGATTAGATGTACCTACCTGCGTGGACGTGTCCCACGATAGGTAGGTAGGATACCTATTATTATTTTTCAAGATATTTCTTTAATAGTCCATTAAAAATCGCTATAACTGAAGAGGCGGCTTAGGGAGTGTCAGTTTGCTAACAAGGATATAATATGTATGTTTCAAACATCAATTAATCGATTCAATATTTATATTAATAAATCTTAAAAGAATAGTAAGAAATATTTATGTATCTAATATTTCGTATAATAATGAAGTTTTTATCTAACAAAAAGTAATTACATTTTAAAAACAAATAAGAGATTCATTAATCAAGAACACCGCCACGAACGGAGAAGATACAATTGATATCATTGTGAGAACGCAATGACCTCAATAGAGTTGAGAGTGCCAGGCGTGGGGTTCCTTCTGAATAGCAAAAGTTTGAAATGAAGAAAGTAAATTTTATGTTACTTGTTACTATTACATATATATTAATTATTACAATGAATATTGTACCTAACTGAATATTGCGCGGGCTGCTCATGGAGTGACTCATGTTTATTTATTTTATGTCTTTATACAAATAATGTAATCTGCTACTCAGCTAGTTGTATAGGTTTATAGAAATATCAAGTCAAAAACGTCAGTTAAAATAAACATAATTATTATATTTATTTATTCAGCCAGACACTACAAGGTATACAAACCTAGTACCTATGTAGTACAATAAATAGTAACAGATAAATAACAAAGGTTTAATTTTATTATGTTTTTGATTTATTATGTATCTTTACATTCAGGAATATGAGGGTACACAGTGATGTGATGAAACAATAATTTCATAATCTTGTAACTGATACATCTACATACATATGTATTTCTAATCGTTGATCAATCACCATCATCATCCAATGTCCGGCTAAATTTCCTGGTCGCCTATGGGCAGCAGCGTAGGCGGTGTGTAATGTACGATCCTCATCTCGCAAACCCAATGTGATAATTAAGGGCAAAAACACCTCAGGACAGGCTAGAAGTGAATTTAGACATACCAACTAATTTCGAGATTCTCACGAAATTTATTGTCTGTAAACAATTTATGAATTTACATGAAAATGTACAAACTAAAAGAGTTTTCGTTTTCGTTTTAAGTCTATTTTTCGTTGATATTGATTACTGCACGATATATAGAAATTTTAACAAACCGTTAAAATTTTTGTTTCTAAATATCTAAAATTTTACTTTTGTATCGTTATGTCTACACGTGAATAAAATGGGTATCTAAATGACATAAGCCAACACAGGTAAACCTTCATCCTATCAATCGTGCCTTTAAGATCAATGCACGACGTGACGTATGTACGTGCGCCGGCGCAGAGCCTCAGTGCAACACCGTGAAGGCCGCGCGACGATTGACGTCACGTACTTTTCAACCGCACACCACACGGCTCACAAGCGGGCCGTACTCCGCCGCACACACTCGCACACGCCGCTGTGAACGACGCCGGCATTGCTTACCTGGCAAAGTTCACTCACATGAACAGGCAGGAGGCACAACCTGTCCCAAGTCGCGACCGGCTGTGCGGTGAATAACTTATAATCACATTTTAAAACTGTCAAACCATTTATTAATTAACCCATTAGCCGGTGACGTATATTGTGTAAACAGTTCTTAGTGCTACCAGTAAAATGCCGTACATCATGGTCATGGGCAGTTTGAGCGCACCACATCTTTCCAAGGATGACGGTGCTACTGTATACGGACTTCAGAGTGAAGAAAGAGCGATATTAGTGAGAGTAAGTTATTATCGGTTGCTTAGTAATTAAGACTGACTTCATAACCAACTTGCCAGGAAATTTACAAGATCATAATGGACAGCTTTTAAGTAAAATGAATTGTTAAGAGTGATATTTTGTAATAATTTTTTGCTTGATCAAAATATTAAAAATGTAATAAATCTAGAGTACAATCATGCACTGAACACATCTTTTTGCGTTTTGTCAGCGCTTTGCTCTACATCACTAGTAATCAAATTAACTATAAAAATGAAAAGTTTATTTGGTACTATTTTCCATATTTGATAGAATTGGGAATTTAGGGACAAAGAATATAATTTACGGTACACATATGACATAAATTAAAAAAAAAACATAACAAACGAAACACTAATTTGTCCTAAATTAAACTAAGTCAGCCCGTAATATCGCATCTACTCATTCGTACTACTAATTTTCTTTTTAAAAACGAAATCGAATGCAATGAGAGATTGCCGGTTACAGTATGCTATGGAGGTTTTAAACACGGGAGAAATTCCAAATAACGATCCACCGTGCATGCATTCTCAAGTCGCCGAGCAGATACATATTTCTAAGACTTGGTTAAATTGACAATTAAATTGCAAATTTGTACATAGAAATAAAAACGAACGAACAAACCAGATTATGGTCACAATCTATTGTTGTGTAGAATTTCATCCTTCGCGAAGATGCAAGGTGTTGTAGGCACAAGGTCAGACGTTGGCTACATTGTTCACAGGCCTAGTGGCGCCTTTTTGAATAGAATCAAATGAACGAACAAAAAATCAAATGAACGAAATCACAGTCACAGATAGGTACGTTTCAAACTAAAAGGCAAGCTCTTTATGAACCTCTAGGCCTTTAGTTACGAAACACGTATGACATTTTTATTTAACAAGTTATGAATCGTAATTATGTTCTCAGGAGCTTAATTCATCGTTCGGTATGATTATTGCGACTTCTTCAGATCAAGAAAGAACGGTTCGCGTGACGCAGAAGGGTTTGACCCTCGTGGTGGTGAACAGGGTGCACGGCCTGCTCGGCTACGACGTGGTATCGCACGCGATGACCATGACCAACGCCAACCGCGAGCTGATATCGTTCACAATGTACAAGAAGACCCGCACCAACTCGCACGCCCACAGCCACAAGACCCACTAGCTGCGCCCACGTGCTGTAGTGCTATGGACTGTTATATACCAATATAGATAATATACCTGTCATTATTGTTCTACGCTCCCGGGTGTCCATTGCTGGACAAGTATGATAGCGTATGAAGCCACTGAACTGCGCGGTTACGTCTTCCGTTCTTTGACGCTATTTAACGTATTATCTAATAGTGTTTATTCATAAATATATATTTACACTATTGTATAAACAGGGTTTCGAAATAAATTATTAATTCATTTCATAGTTTCGTTTATTTTCTCCGATATAAAAGTGCATAACCAAATCATACAAAACACTGTCAGTCTTAATATTTACACGACGCGTAGGATGGAGGTCATATTATGAATACATTCTGTGAACATTTTCATGAAATAGGTAGAAATAAGAATTGTGACGTATAGTAAATACCTATAATTATCATAGTTATTACGTATTGAAAGGAATGTATTATATATTTAGGCGCAACATTTAAAATATGTTACAGTATAAAATATAAAAAAAAAACCCGCTCTAGACAATTGGCCATATGATTTTAACAATTTTACATTGTTATCAAACGATGACAATTTCACAAAATACTATTGTAATAGTTAAATATCATATTTAATACAGCATATTTGAATAATAACCTTAGCCTTATAAATTAGTTTTTTGTCTCTCTCCAGCCAACTTTTTCAATGCTGCCGCATACTGCCTCTGCACCTCCAGGAGGCGGGAATACTCCGCGTGCAGGGCGGCCTTGCGCTCCTGCTCCGAGTTGAACTTCAGCTCCACTTTCTTCACTGTCTGGTTAACCCAATCCACTATTGACTCAAACTGGTTCATAAATTCTTCTCTTTTTCGCGCAGACGACATAACTCTAGAAGGAACGTCAAACGCTATAGCTAATTCTACATCGAATGGCTATTTTAGAATGACGTGCATCATGAGAAGATATTTCGCAAATTTGATCACTCTAATTGTTATAGTTAATACAGTTTAAGGGTCTGCTCGAGCAGACTGCAAAATTTTCAAGAAAAACAACACATATTTGATATTTTCTAAGTTCTACATAATTATCATCAACAACCCTTTATCATTTCACTGAAGGACACGCGCGTCCTCTCAAAATAATAAGAGTTAAAACCCTAGTCTACACACATAAATACCCTACACATAAATATTAATCTAGGGGATATATAAACCCATAAAATATAAAATTTATTTTACTCACTCTTCATAGTTGTCCAGGATCGAATTAAGCAGGCTCAATTCTTTGGATGTGTACAGCTTCACTTCGTACAGCGTGTTATAAAAAATATAATACTGTTTGGTTTCCTTGTGTTTCGATGCAACTGCAAAGAACATTAAAATGTACCCAAATAAATCATATATCAAAAACAATATCTGGAATATGGCACTATGTTTATTTTTACACCGCTATACACTTTACCATAATTTATTTGCAAAATAATCAAATCAATATTATATGCCATGCTAAATTTATCATAAAATCAAAGTACGTAAAATAAAATTCAATCGATCGAAGGGTATTCGATGCGCCGAGTTGCGTAAAAGTTTTGAGGTTTTTCCGGAGCACTACGACATGGGGCGTGACGATATAGTAATCACAGTTAAGAGGTTACGTTAATGTATAAAATCAGAAATATAGAAAGCATACGAGAACTTCACACATCTAGATAATTCTGTGACACATTTAAAACATGACCAGGATGAACCAGTTTAGGCCATTTACTGTTACAAACGTGTTATAATTTCGGGATATTTCATCGTTTATATTTATTATAATTTACACAACAATACCTAAGTAGTACCTTGATTGTAAAGCTCCACAAATCGTTTCTCGTACTGCAGCAGCTCCGCCGTGCCCGGTACCTCGTCTATGGCTATCGAATATCTCAATATTTGACGATTCAAATGACCCAATTCCAATTTGACGCCGCTTAAGTAATTCTTCATTTTGATTTGTCTCTCTTGAAATTCCTTCAACTCTGCAGAGGTGAGCGGCTGCTCTTCGATTTCTATTTCAGAGTGCTTAGCTTGTCTGAAATACATTCATTAAATCTATTAACACATATACAAAGGCTCGTTGTAAACTAGTGAGCACTATATAGATACATAAATCAAAACTGGGTCTACATTCCCCCGGAGAGATAATCGTTTGAGTAAAGTACTCCCACGTTTAAACGTGTTATATGTTTCATAGAATAGACGGAGAGCCTACAGCCAAACACCGAGCACAGATCCACACTTCCAACAATATTTTATACTACTCGATATTTTCAGTTCGAAAAACCCAATAACACTGCCGACCCCGCGAATAAATTATTGTTATTATTTACATATTATATAAAGAAGATAATTTTAAAAAATTGAAACCACATCCACGTTCTGTTACACTCATCTGCTCGTCTGACCACCTGGTATAAGGGCGAATTCGGCTTCTTTAGCCAAACATTGCCACCGGTCGATTATCTCCCTTCTCCCATTGCACGTTCTTATGTGAGTCAGCCTGCCTATTGTTACTTGCAACTTACTATTTTTGTAAGCTATGTTGGTTACAACTAATTAAACTATGTAAAACGGAGATTATACCTCAAATTTAAAGGCCACCTTATCAGAGTTGTGCAAAGAAAAGGAAGCGTGGGTATGCACCCAAAACAACCGTTTTTGAAACCATCGTAAAGAATTGATATTTGAATTCTGTATACACCAATTTTGTCTAACAAAAAAATTAAATTGTACAAATTTCATACTATCATAGCTTATGAATATAGGTGAAAATAAATATTTACTCACTCTAGTTCTTGTGACAACTTGTTGTGCTCCATTTGCCTGTGTTCAATAATCTTCAATAATTCACCTCTTTCTCTCGCCAGCCCCTTCAGTGTTTTAAAGAAATCTTTTACGTTTTTATCACTGCAGAGAAACGTTTATTGTTTCATTCAAACAAATAAATATTTTTTTATGTTATATGTATATATTAGCAATGTTGAAATATGAAACATCTCTACAGTCACATAATTGTAAATCCAAGAAATTTTTACATGACACAATAATTGTCAATAATGACGTTTTTCCGAATTTTGCATTGTAAGACTCCATAATCAAACCCAAATAAAAAACCAGAAAACAGGTAAACAACAGGTAACAATAGAACATAATATATCATTTACCTATAATCATCCGACTTCATTAATCTCTGTGTTATTTTTTGCATCTTGCTCATTATAATACTATGTTGCTTTTTAACATTATCCATTCTATTCTCATGTTCATATCGCACACTGTCTATTTCACTTTCCATTACATGAATTTTTTCTGTTAACCGATCAATGTCTTCGGAATACTTTATTTTCTCAGTCTCCTCTATTTCTTTGGGCACATCTCCGGTAATTTCGGAATGTAAAACGGCATAATGTAATTTAGTGTTTGTATTATTTTCGTCGCCCTCATGTTGCGTTTCAAACCTGGTAGTCTATTGCAAAAATAATTATATGATTTAGAGAGTTTGTACAATATACCCTTCAAGCGGCTCAGCAACTACAACAACAACAAGTGTCACATATTCATCAGGCAACAATGTCCTTCAGTAATGTGACTTGTCATGGTTATAACAATTTCTCGTCATAGATATATTTGTAGCATAATATAAAAAAAAAAAATCCCTACCAAATCTATTTTATATGACTCATGTGTGTTTTTTGCCTTTTTTATAGCTTATGCTAAGTGAAGGAACACCTCCTCAGATATTAACACTCAATAACGGCAATCTATGTAATGTATGTTTTGTATTGATTAATTATATGTTTATAATACACACAGTGAACATAATTATAATACTTATTTACATCTGCTGGAAATTTATTATTTAACGATTATAACTGTTTCAATATATTGTCAAACACTAGTTGCTATCACAGATCAATTATTATTAAATGGATAAGTTTGTTTAGTATATATTGCCGGTTGAATATTTAGAAATTGTTACTTACTTCAATGGTGATATCTGAAGGATCAGCTAGCGCCTTTTCGTAGTCATACTGCAATAAAAAAAATCTGTTACAAAGTTGTTATAAAATATGATGTAAAATATTGTAATGAAAGAATGTGATCGTGATAATCAGATATTGTTTATGACTTACTTATTTGCCACATGATATTCAATTAGATCCGATGATAATTCAAACAAGATTTGACACCCAGAGAAATAAATAGGTAAAATGAAATTGTAGTCAATTGTGTTCAGTGTTTTGTTAATGTATAAACAGTCATATTACAGAGAGGCAAATTAAAGATATTTACATGTTACAGGTAACTTACTAAGAAATCCAGTCCATCGTCTTTCTTGGCTTCATCTGAATTGTTAGAAATATGCATAAGCATTCTTTGATCATATTCAGAAAGTACGGCATTGACTTGTTCCAACTCATTTGCGGGGAGGCCACCTTTTCTCTTTCTCACTCTAGAAGGCTTGTATAGATTCTAGAACATACAACATGGTTATCTATAGTCAATTAACATTCAGGTACTTTTCTTTAACACATCAAAAGTTCACACCTGTATATTCCAGAAACCCTTAGGCAAAGTGTAACACCATTTCACCAGTCATGTTATACATCTCGAGGAATAGGGGGAGAGCCTATTGTTATAAACCAGGAGCAAATTCAGGCCCCCTGTTAGTTAAAATACTTAATATGTAAAGCAACCCAAAAATAATTTTGCAGGAGCCGAGAATCAAACCCAGGACCTCATATTCGACACAAGTACTTACACCCACCAGATCAATGATACAGTCTATTTGTTCATAGTCTAGTCTATGTACAACAAACTGATATATTGTCATTGATTGTTCGCTAACTTGAAGAACACATTAGCTTAATAATATGGTTGTCTATTGTTAAAAAAATTATCTACATATGAAGAGTGATGATGAAGCATTACAGGTCTATTAGGGTAGAGATATTTGGCACTTGGTGCTTTATGACTACACTTTAGGAGATCTGGTGTGATGATTTAGAAATTATCCAAAAAGAAAAATTAAGAAAAATTTTAATGTCTATATTCATATTGTGGGATATATACCTGAACAATACTAAGGTTCTTGAGTAATTTTTCTCTCTGTTGGAAATATAATCGATCAGATTCAAATATGTGGTCCCTGTCATATTGCATGACTGCAAACTTACGCAACTCATCTTCCTTTGCTTCTCTGAATTCACTTGAGTATTTAATTAACCACTGAATGAGTGGATAAATGTTAATAAAATCTAGGCCTTGTATCTGATGAGGCTCAACAGTGTAAGGACACTTCATAGTTGGCAGGATTTTAACTATTTTCTCTGTTAAAGCTCTGCAATAAAAACGAACAAATTTACAAGCGCTACTTCACTAATAAGCATAGTACAATTATTATTATTATATTAATAAAACATACATTTTCTTTCCAATAGTAAGATTTTCCTCAAATAAGAGACTTATGTCCACATCGATATCACATAACTCAATGCACCAGGTGAGACCGCCCACGATTTTATCAAATGCCGACAGTCCTTGCAGCTGAGCCCTGTAATACCCAGCAGCAACCAACGCGTCCGATATTTCATGCCATTTGACCAACTGCTCAGCATCTTCACGTACCTCTACCTGATTGCAAATTAAAGGTATAATTGTAATCAAAAACACATACTTTTAAAAGTCAAACTTACCTCCTTTCCTTCGTGATCGACTCCACTATAAATATTCATCAAAGGTTTACTTCTAGTAAATATGTTTTTCTGTTTCCCAGCCATTTTTGTATATATTCTTAAATTCTATGAATATTTACAATATGCTACATTAACAAAAAATATTCAACACAGTGGTCTATAATTCTAATGCTCTGATTACAGCATTCGCTACTTCATTTTAGAACATGATATGACTATGACAACGTCAGAACGATAATGTTAATATAATATATTATCTATCATGCACTATTTTTGTTTTATGAATTAGATATGAATTAATTTTATTAAATAATAGTAGATTTACTACATATATTTTTACATTATATTGTTACACAGCATACTAGATATGTTACATACAATATATGTATGCATGTAGTACATAAATGGAATTGTTTAAGTCGGTTGCATGCCCGGTTTTCAGTTAGCTAGATAGTTTCATTCTTCTATTATTATTGATTATTTTTAACATTTATATTATTTTACAACTATTCTAACAATTTAAAACTCAGCCTTCAGAGTAGTACACACAGTAGAATTTAACTTTAAATGTTGCATACCTAATAGTCTAAGCATTGCTATAAATAAGCGTTTTTAATCTGGAACTTTTTAACTTCTAAAATAAAATAATGATTATTATTTAAATGTTAACTTACTATTGTTAAGTACAAAAGACTTGAAAATGACTTGATAAAGTTAGCCGTTTTCAAATGTGGAAGAGACGAAGTCCACGACCCTAACGAAAAACAACACGGTGTGTTATTTCATTATCTTGTCATTGTGACAGGTCATCGTAAGTGTCGCTAGAGTGATTAATATCTTAGTCTAACGTAGATACTTTTAATTACTTAATAATACGTAAACGATAAATGCAACGCTTTGCTTTTAATTGACTTTTACCAAATTAAAGACCCTGCTTAAACTCAAAGCTGTAATACATTTTGGCGAAGCCATAAATATATTCATCAGCGCCTTAACCAGTTATAATGAGTAATCTACAGAAGATTTTTTACTGTAAGTACAAACATTTATAATAACCACTAGTATACAAGAATTACTTGCATGTTCCAAGGAAACCGAAAAAGGTTGTGTCTAAATTTCTAATTCGAATCATTGGCCTAAAAGTGGAACATGGAGGTACATAGTATACATTTTCATCTGTCCATCATTCAACAAGCATAGATGTATATGTCCAGTTTTACAATGTAGGTAATTAATTTCAGAGTTCATTTTATTGGGAAAAAGAACTCTTTATAATATTCACCATGGATTCCTCTGTTGATGTTTTGGATTTAATTTCATCATTGCTGGATTCTGGAAAATATAAGGAAGCGCTAAGTGTGCCTGGTGATGAGAAATATTCAAATATATTTAAAAACAATTGTTGGGATCTTGTCCCTGTTATCATAGACAAGATAAAAGATGAGACAATAATTATAAAGCCATCCTTACAGGGTGCTTGTGAAGAATTACTATTGTCAGTTGTTCAAATGTCTTCCCCGGAAGAAGCTCTTTTGGAATTTATAGAACAAATTGAGCTAGCCCAAAATGATGCCCAATTCTGTGTAATATTAACTCCTGTACAAAAACTTTTGAAGAAGTTGACTGTAAAACGTGGGAGATCGCTAGAATGGTGTTTGAATTCAATCAGTACATACATTGAAGCAATTCCTACACCTAATTACCAATTGGAAGGCAAGGAACGTTTGCTGATGGACTGTGACACCAATTACAGAAGGATTGTTAAAGTCTACTCCCGATTGCCAACATTCTATAGCCCATTTATCAGAGAGTTAACTGTGGAAGGAGCTAGCGTGAGAACTATAGAAATAATATCTGCTTTTCTAATAAGCTTACATGGAAAACCTTTAATTTTCCTTGATTTAGATCCAGAATGTAACTCAAACAGTGAGGGCAGACAGTGTGTTAGTCAAATGCTCCTGGATATTTGTGTACTTGTAAAAAACATTTTTAAATTTCTTCCATATGTTCACTTTTGCCATAAAGAAAATGGTAGATATAAAAGTGTCTCAGTTGATGGAGAAGAAGAAATATCACCATATGAAAATAAAGAGAAAATTAATATGACTACACTGTCTGGATTATTTTATGTAACTCATTCTGGCCACTTTGATGTTCCAGATACAGCAATTCCTTGTGTTTATTCCAATCAATACAAAGTTAATACTATTTTGTTGTGTGTCGTTCATTTGTTAGGTTTCACAGAATATGGCCCCTTGTGTAAAGCAGTCACTTTGTCGAAAGCATTACTCAACTATGTTCCTGACAAATCCTTATCAGCCAATCTCTTATTATCAACTCACTATGATCTATGCAAAGGTCTTGTGAATATTTCTATTTACTCCAACTATGAGTTCATACGTAAATCAGCAATTAACCAGATTAAATGTCTTATAAACAAATTTGAATATAAGGGTAGGTGTATGCTCATAAAGTATATATTAAATATTGCAAATCACTCAGGCATGATAGGCTACGCCATAACTCTGTACAAGAACTCAATTAATGAAGCATTCAAAGAACCTGTCATGCCAGAATGTTACACAGGAGCACAACTTATGGACATTATAAAAAAATTTTGTCATCTTCCACATGGCGCAGAATCAGATTTAGTTGAACTGGCTGACCAGATAATTTCAGCACTTAATTTTCTGAGATATATAATTTTAAGGGATACACAAAATATTACTGGAATAAAAGAATGCTATGGAATAATTGAAACTGATTATTTACATAAATTGAGAATTGGGCTTAACATGTCAAAAGCTCATTATGAAAAGAAGTTGAAGGATATTGAAAAAGCGAAACATTTACCTGAAGACGAAATTGGTGTCACTGTTAATGTGGGAGGAAATATCTTAGATCAAATACCAACAAAAAATAAAAAAGATATAATTCACTCCGCTCTCAATGCTTTTCATTTAATAGAAGGTTTAGTAGCACGACTATCTGAATGTTTTGGTTTGACCAAGATACAACAAACTGAGATGACAATAAATCTTTAATTTTATTAATAAATGACTGTTTCACGATCAGTAATTTTATTCATATTAATATTTAAATTTCTATTATAAATAATTAAGTAATGTATGTAAGACAGTACTATTTTGTTAACAGCATTAAGGATTGGGCGTAGATTTGTAAAACCACTCACAATAGTACCAATAAATAATGTCCAAAGAACATTGAGATATTACTGCCAATATGCTAAAGAAACTATAAAATCCAAAGATGTTCCTATGCAAGTGGTTGCAACAGAACATGAAGAGCACCAATATGAAGAAGATATAAAGCAGAGTATTTTAACAAAAGCCCTGGAATTCGTGCAAAAGTCTGGATGGTCTGTTGAATCACTCAGCCAAGGAGCCGAAGCAGCTGGATATCCTGGAATATCCCACGGGCTGTTTCCAAATGGTGGAGGAGATCTGGTTCATTATTTTAATGTTAAGTGCAATGAACAGTTAGTTGGCGAAATGAAGATGGTGAGTAATAATAACGTAATGTAATTAACATTTCTGTAAAACTAAGTTAATTTAATATTTCTTATGCAGTGGCCGAAACAAGATATAAAAGAGTCAAAAATACCAGCTCAGCTAATCGAAAATGCTATAATGAGACGACTATTGATGATAGAACCTTATAAGTAAGTATTTTATTATATACATTTGGTCAAGTTTCATATATGTATGTAGTTCTTAGTAATAATTTCTAAAACCTGTTTTTGCTTAGATTTAACATAATCGTTGTTTTCAATTGTATATTTACCCTAGTATGTTTAATTTCAGAAGCTCGTGGCCGAAGGCCATGGCGATACAAACACTCCCCAACAATGTTCCTAACTGTCTAGCAACATTGCTGTCTTTAGTTGATGACATTTGCTATCATACAGGTGATCGCAGTGTTGATGTAAGTAATTTTTTAATTTGTTCACTTATTTGTTACTTTAATCCCTGAGAGAATCGTTCCACAATAAGTGGTTTTTTAGTTAAACCATACATTGTAGAGCAAATTTGTGGAGTTCATGTAATCTTGAAAGCAGCCCATAGATCTATAAGGGATTAATCATTACTCTGTCCTTCGAACATGGATGTGGAGGAAAAGGGGAGATCTCCCGCCAGGCGATGTCGCTGCCTGGG
>DWME01000848.1:0-29134 GCA_018244795.1 Parelbella ahira ahira
CAAAGCCGAAGTACAATGACTAAAACATGACCTTCATTGAGTGTATGTATATACCTTATAATGAATAAAAGAATTTGGATTTGAATATTTTTTTATTCTCGTCTATTCGCCGCCCTATTAGCCAAAACAGTTTTACTGGAGAAGTATGATATATAAAAGAACGCTACATTTGCTACAGGGCTGGTGAATGATTTATTACAATCCCGGCCGGAAAAAACCAGTTTTATATATTTTGAACTATAGCACAAAGATAGCATTGTGCCATCGGCCGAATCTAACCCTGACGATATATTCACGATTTCTTGACGCTTTATATGTTAAGGAAAAGACATACGTTTGGAATGTTTATGCGGGTTTTTAGGGAACCAACGCGAACCTTAAGCAAATACACTAGTCTTAAACTGGCTGACGAGGAAGCCAGAAGTTTTCAAAACCGGCGT
This sequence comes from Parelbella ahira ahira, assembly GCA_018244795.1. NCBI lineage: Eukaryota > Metazoa > Arthropoda > Insecta > Lepidoptera > Hesperiidae > Parelbella > Parelbella ahira. The sequence continues at coordinate 441 of DWME01000848.1, forward strand.
GGGTGTATTAAAACATTTAAGAATGTAGAAAAGGCCAGTACTGGTACATAGAGACAGAAATATAGGCTAAGTATATCGATGTTCTTTGCTTACGCCGTAAGAGACCTTGCATGATAATATAACAATAATAATAAATAAATATAAAAGGAAATGTGACCCGACTCACATCCAATGATAGCCGTCTGGCGTTTGCACGTGTTTATTTCCACGTAGACGCGGGTGCATTCTTGGTAACTATCACATTAAAATGCTATACTTCACTTTGGTGTTACTTAAGTGACACATTATCTACTTGAGAAGCGCGCAACGTGAATCGTGATAAAGTGCGGAATATGTGCGGAAATATATGGGAATACTGAAATGTACATAATCTCAATCTGGGACAGATACGTACCCAGCCACGAACACACAGCTGTAGCCACCGAAACTTTTTATATTGCAAAGTAACAGAAGCTAAGGCAGCGGATTTTCAATAGTATTAAAAAATTGTCAACGAACTGAAATGACTACGCCACTTGCATACCTTTGCATAATTATATCATACGTACAAAAGTGTTTTTATTCTGCATTCATTAAATTGTTCTCTTTGAGCTTTTATCTTTGAAACGCAACTTGATGCATATTTATGTTGTGCCACAAGAAAGTAAAATTTTAGCCACAAATGAACAATGAAATCAAAAACTACAAAACACATATACCTACAATAAGAATGTTGATGGTTGCAGGTGTAATAGAGGACCAACATTCGCTACCTTGTCGAAACAGAGCAGATAATGACTTATAGGGGAATCAGGAAGTCCCTGCAACCCGCATTCATGAAGCGAATGTTAAATGAACAAGTAACGTCTCCGGTCTGTAAAGATAGAGATTTAGCACGCGGCTCTCCCTGCCCACCTCATAAGGGACCGGGATTGACAGTATAGTACTAAAAGTAATATTTAGCGAAGTGTAGTAAGACCCGTTAGAGTTAAGTTCGTTTACTCGCGAAGAGATATCGTTGTGAAAACTTGTAAATAATTTACGATACGATTATTTATAGAGACATAGGATAAATAACTTCGGGTCACGGACCGATAGCGGTGTGGTTATCACTGACTGCGCGCGGCCGGCCCGCTGTCCAATTGGGCCAGTCGAAATGTTTTTCATAAGGAGCGCTAGGGTGAAAGAAAGGGCGAAGAAGTCTCTGTTTTAAAAAATATGCGAATTTTCGTTTGAAAATTACTACCAGCTACTTGGTAAATAATAAGAAGTTGTAACAGGTTTCTGTGAGAACGAACAATTAGTAAAACACACAGCGTTAACGGCAAACGGACCGGACTCAGCTGACGCTTTGCTGGGGATCGCGCTGCCCCCGTTTCACTCGACTCTGGTCAACACATTTTTGTGTGATTGAAGAACCGCTTATCTCATGGCGAATAATATTTGCTGGGTTATTGGCAATATGTAATAAACTCGAAAATGAGACAAATACTATGTTACTAATAATTATATAGTAAATTTATATCATAGTGTAACTTTTAATTGACATTATCTATATACGTTTCCTAAATAATGAGACCCGTATTGTTTTGTAGCTGAAAATAAGACACTTCTAACAAAGTGTCTACAATATCTACAAGAGTCAAAGGCAACGAACCAGCTTTTTCAAAATATGGCTATAGCAAGGACAGAAGAAATTCTTGATTGAAAGTTTACATATAAAAAGTGGTTTCTTAAGAGATGACCAAGGCCACCGACGGAGTTTTAGTGCAGTAAAGTCCCACATTACCCTGTATCACTCCCACGCTATTGGGCACCTTTTGTAACTATCCCCCCGTAAATGAAAAAGGGCACGACCAGGTCTTTAAAGCAAATCTGGGAAAACCCAAAATTGAAATCCTTGCGAACGGAGTGGCAGGCGACAACTCGTCTACAAATAGTAGTAAATCCATGAATAAACACTTATTAAACAACAAAAAGATATTCAAATGATAATGATAATATGCTGGCTGCAGATTGTTGCCTTTGCTAAGTTATTCTACAGTCAGCCAGCTGCCACTGCTGCCGGCACCTTTGCCGCTTCTCTTAAAATACATAAGTCAAACCACTATCACACATAATCACTTCAAATCTAAACTTCTCGTAGGTGCAAATAGTACGTTAAACGATAGAACAATCTCACATTTTCCATTGATACAATTATTATTTAAACCCATACCTTTAACAGGTGTTTCATTTCAAGTGACACCAGGTAACGTAACCTGATGTACCTTAACCCATCTCACACTAATCAAACACCGGCGTCCGACATTAACATAACTACAACGAAATAAACTTATAAATATAGAGAAAGAAACAATGTCATTCCTCGTACCCAAATAACCCCCTTCGTATATTAAATATCTCAAATCTATTTAGAGATCATCGTAATCATTATAAATCTATCTTTGTATCGTGACAATGTTCTCCACTACTCCCTTATCTCCTCTCGGAATGAGATAGATTTAAAGATTATAGTTCGTCACAATACTGGCCATATGCACAATATTCAGATAAGCAGTTTTCATATCCCATAATCTCAGACTTCATTATGGATTGTTCCACTACAGACTGATATGAACAATTGTCAACTAGATAAATTATTATTTATTACATACTAGCTTTTGCCGGCGGCTTCGCACGTGTTAAATTCAGAGTAAAAAATTCCCTTTTCCCTATACCGTGAAAAATTCCTACTCTCTTTGGAACATCTAAATACATATACTACATTTTACTTATTTACTTTTTACATTTTTACCTATTATTTTTATTTTTACAATTAATATACCACAAAATGTCTTTATATACAATAGCTTTTGTCAGCGGCTTCGTCGCTAGGAATATTAAATTATTCAAGAATTCATCTAAAGTTACCAACACAAGTAACTTATAACATTTTTTTTTATGAAAACGCGTTGCAGAAGCTAGTTTTAGAGATTTTTTGACAAATATTATTTTATATACATTTTTTTTTCTTAAAAGTATCCTATGTTACTTCTAATACCTCTAAGAATATGTGTATAAAGTTTCATGGTGATCGGTTAAGTAGTTTTCACGGGAAAGCGTAGCAAACAAACTTACATTCACATTTATAATATTAGTAGTTTATAATATTAGTCGGATTAATATGATTTGGCATTCGTTGAACGTGTTTACTGTCGCCCATGAGGAAATGTAGGTCTTAAATATAAATTCATATCACAGAAAATACTATTGTGGCTAAAAGAGTGAAGCAAACAATCGGTGTCGTTCGCCGGCACTTTTCTAATATGGACGTTTTAATGGTTTTTTTGCTTACGTAACTTTATTCTTCATTGCGTATTGTTTAAAGAGTCATCGTACGTACTCCGGTTCGACACGACCTGCGGCTAATTTTGACGGACCGGTTAATGGTATGAACTATATATAAATGAAATTGTCACGTGATTCAGTGAAATATAATACAATGATAAAAATAATATACATACGAGTATGTTGGTATACCTGTCTTCAATCTTTGGTCGTTCCTATACTTTTGAGAAAGAAGCTTAACAACAAACATGTATATGTACACAACAATCATATACATAATATATAATATACAGATAAGTACGGGGACAACTGAATACGACTGATATTAACAGCTTCACGCGACAGTCTGGTGAGCGAGCGAGCGGGAGTACATAAAATACATCATTTGAAATGTCCCGTTTATACTCTTTCTCCTTAAAGTCGGTCTTGAATAGTACATATAAAACTAGATTAGGTAAAGGTGTTCATATTCGCATACTTGCATTTGATTAACCCACCAATTTATAAACTTTATGCCGTAAGTGGCCATGATTGGCGCAGAAAAATTTAAATAAACTGTTCGATTACGGAAATATTACTTTTTATGACTTTCGAAATACAGTAACAGAAGTGCGTAAGTGTAATTAGTACCTATGTTATTACATTTTGGATAATGTCTGCTGTATACTCATCTGCTCGTCTCTTCATATAAAAATACCAGTTTTATTTTTCAGTCAGTAAGAACATCTCTTTGCAGGATTTGTGACCACGACCCGTGTGACGCATGCCTCTCCTGCCGGAATGTACGCGCATACCTCTGAAAGGAACTGGGAGTCAGATGCCGATGTTCCAGACGAATGCCTATCCCTGGGCTGCAGGGACATCGCCTACCAACTGATCATGAACAATCCTGGGAAACAGTTTAAGGTACGCTAACTACATAGACGACTATGTAGATGTAAATAAACGCAATATCCTTTATTGTGGGGGTGGTAGAATATTCTTACTTAACTAATGCTCGATGGCTTAGTTGACAATGCTCTCGACTAAATGGCATCACTTTCGTGTTTCACAGAGCTTTGCCGACAGCTAGGTTTCTTTCAACCTTAACATTGATATACCATAAATATTATGTTCTTGCGTCTGAGATAAATTAGGAATAGAAAGGTCATGAACGTGATAGATTGACTGATTACGTATGTTATTTATTACATTTTTACATGTAATAACAATAAAAAGGAGATTATGTCGTTAAAAAGAATATTTTATAATCAACTTCCTGTTCTGATCAAATTGTATAATCATTTTAAAAAATATTTTAAATAATAATATGTAGTATACTAAGATAATTTTTATTAATTTAAAGTGTGTTCAATACACATTTTACTCCTAAATAAGTAACTGACTTATGACTGACAATATGCAAACCACGTGAATTCCATTCTTAACGTACTTAGTCGATGATAAAAAAATAATGGCTGGAAAACAAAAGAAAAGCGCCGCGGAACTCGGAGCAACATAAGAAAACGACCACGTGAAACTGCAAATCTTTTATTGTTTTATTTATTATATTTTCTTACGTTATCTGTAAGTATAATAGTTTTAAATATAAAACGTCGCGTCGGATCGACGGTGGTATTTGCACTTTCGTAAATTAATGAGGGCGAGTATGTGGGTAACCGGACAAAGAGAAATCGCGAGTACACTGTGATCACATTGTATTAAAGATTTACTAATTAGCCCGCGTTCTAAACACTATCAAACTGAGCAAACGTAACGAATAACAGAGTAACCGTTCCTAGAGTGGAGGATACGCTCTCTCCGGGACGGCGGGACGGGATAGCAATGTGCCCCTTCCTTCAATTTCTCCCCAATAGCGAGGCTCCGTTGTCGCACGATGTTAGCCAAGACAGTGTCCCATAGTCATGCCCGTCTCGTGCGATGGTGCTGCCATACATGACCGTCTCTAACAATATATAATACTAGTTCCTTTTGTTCCTATTTCTGACTCTGAACTAGAAATATTTTTCGTGATTCGTTGTGTCGTTCATAGACAAATCCTGAAGCTAATAATAGCGATCATCAACTAGTGTTCTGCAGAATTTTCTCGTTAATAACAAGGCGAGATCATCATGAGAAAGGAAAACCAATAACATAAAAAGAAAACGCCGCCTTTTTTCTAAAGTCTTGGCAATTGTGGACGCCGTCGCATCGGTGACGGATAAAATTTACAATCGACTGTTTTAAGTGCATAGCATCTATACGACATAAATTCTTATTATATTGAATCGTGGTTTGATTGACGAAATATTTACATATGTATAATATATTCGCATCAAACGGGATAACGGTCAGTGCATCCGGCGTCTTCATCCTGTCACAGTTTGCGACTGTACTTGCGAAATGCCGTTTCACGGAAATCCGCTGTTTCGACCAAACTATGTTCTGCTTTGATGGATTTAAAATATTTTGATATTTGAGTTTTTCGTTTCCATTTATGAAGAATGCACGCGCTAAGGTAACATTCTGACCTAACCATATTTATGCAGATTTATTGTAGAAGTGTCTTGCCATTGTGGATCTAATCGTGTAATACTCGATTGGTTTTTTGTTTGTTCCTGGTGGTTAATTTTTTTCATAGCATTAATATGTGTAACGTTCCCACTTTGTAAAGCAGACGCTATCTCAACAGTGACTGTTTGATGTCTTTGACCCACTGCTCGTTTCCGTGTATGGAGCTGGCATCCCCTATATAGGTTAACGATGGCCAGCTGGCATCGATCGGAATTAGTTTTCTTTCATTGTTATTCGACCGCTCGTGCATTTGGCTCATTCAAACCAAGGATCCCCGAATAGACATACAATAAAACTTTGAAAGACACGAAACAGTGTCGTTAATTATAAACAAGTAATGCAGTAAGTATTTCAAGATACTGAAACGGTTTCGTAACATTTAGAAATTATTGGAAAGCTAAGTTTAAGTATTTTTGGGGTAGAAAATGTACCTACATTGTGCGTGCACGTTCAATTTAAAATTATGTGACTTATCGTTAATCGTGTCTAAGTCCACTTGTACACGTGAGAAATACTTGATATCATATTAAGTAAGACTAGCAGAATGTTGTATAGGAAAGTATATAACGGAATGCATAATCAACAAGAACATTCAGAATATTCTAAAATTTCAACTGAATGATATGACTCAACTTTTGTTATCGTTCCATCTTATTCGTTAAATTTCATTTTTCGAAAAGAATCACTGTGAGGGTTCAGATTGGCAAAATTTAATTCGTTCCACCATTTTTCTCTACACTCCTCTCACTCAGCTTCGCGAGAAACACAGCGAATAGGTACACGGTGTTTACATTACAACATATACGCTCTCGATTCCAGTGTATGTTAAACGTTTTACGATATCAGTAAAATTTGCACTTAAATGGAAACCGTTGTAACAGATATTCACAAACACGACTAAACGAATCTCCTGTTATACAATTTTGATGTTTATGTCTCTAGGTTTATGTTGGATTTTCCGTTGTTCCAGTACTTGTTTCTTCTGGTTTTAACTTTGTTAGGCGTACGTAGGGAGGTTTAGAAGAGTACCTTAATGTGACTTCAGATCGTTGAAGTTACGATCGTTGCTACAGAAGCCCACGAGAGCGTCTTCTCATGCTATCATTAGATATTACTGTCGTTTTGGATTTATATCCACGTTTTTATATGTGATAAAAATAACAGCTCTTGTAGCAATATTGTGAGGAGACTTGCGCACAAATAGCGTACTTAGCAATGACTCGTTAAAGTGTAAGACTGTAAATTTTAATAATTATTTAATTTCAAAAGTGTTTTAAAGTTCCAATGCATCTAAGCGATTTACTTTATTTTAAATGTTATCTATCGAACAAGTGCGTAAGACAAGCGGCGTTCTATTTACTGCTCATATAATCAACCACCATCTTTGTCAGAGGTATAAACAAATTATTAGCCGGACAAGTATTTTGACTGAATCGTATAATATTGTTGATTTATTTTGATTGGGAAATAATTTCAGTACATGTCTTCTCACACTTTATCCGTTCACAGTATATCAGCATGTCAGATCCTTGTGGAATAACCAGAGAGCACAAAATGCCAAAAATCTACATGTTTACAGATAGTGTCGCTTCTTCATATATATATACGTCGGATTAGGAGACTTATAAACTTCTAGACTTCAGTACAACTGAGTTTGTATTTAAGTGAAATGGCACGTGAGGCACGCTTCGATGCTAGTACGTCACGGGGCGAGGCGGCTGGGCCGGCGACAGCTGCAATTAACTCGGCCGTCGACAGTATCGCTCGTGTGTACACGCCTTTAGCAGATCTAGCAATGTGTATTAAAGCTGTTAAATTTGACTTAAGTTTTATATTACGTAATGTATTAGTATTTGTATTCAGAGCTGTCGTCTAATGTAAGGTCTAGTGGTTATCTTATTTACATTTCTTCTAATAGATTGTATTTATTGTAAAAACTGCTTTTATATAAAAAAGGATATTTTTAAAGTACGTTTCTTTGATTAGAGTTCACCCGCGGAAGCGCTACCGCTGGGCCTGTGTGAAACTTTTTGATAATAAAACATTCAATTGATTTTTGTGTTTCGTATTTTTATATTGCAGTTTTTTAGGAAAATTACAACCCAAAAAAATATTTAGGACGAAATATTATTACTATTTAATGGTGAATTATAAGAAACGTTTACAATTATCTTTTGAATTAGCTACATGACTGGATTTTTGTTTGTAAGTAACCTGTATCACACTAAATATACAGAAAAATTTACGAACATGCTAAGACCCATTAACCTCGTTAATGGGTTACTTACCTAGCCTTCGACCACAGTACATAATGTACAGTGGTTCAACACATAAAACAACATACGCATAGCTAGGTACTGTGAACTGTTATAACAATCGGTTCCAAAGTGGGTCGCGGTGCAGTGACTGTGGCCAAACGCTGACGCCAACAGCGCTCAGCTGATCGCGATACAACGCACAAAGGTCTCTGGGTTAGTCGACCACGCCACATTTATACTCGCCACCGTGCCTCAATGTAGTCTACACGCTGGGCTATTTCGTGTACATTACCAGTTTGTAATAATAATTGTTACAGACTAAAATGTTAATTGCTTCAACAATTCTGGCGATGTCGCTGCTTGATAATGTATGTTGTAAATGTATAATGTTATTTATGTTTTTTTCGGGTAAAATAATGATACCGGTACATTTATAAACATTCGCGAAATGGTTAACTGTAAAATATGTCGCTAGTCAGTCGATTTTGTCGTAGTCGTCGAGGTTCCTGGTTTAGCGGCGGTTACCAAAATAGCCGACTCTGCTCTTGTTGTCACGGCCGACAAGAAGTTTATAACTAATTTCAGGAAGGACCTGTTTTTTAATAATTACATATTTCTTATGTTTGCACCAGATTATGTTTTTAAAACTGCCTCGTTGGTCGAGTGTTTTCCAACTTCAAAATTCTTAGTAGTGTTGCGGAGTCTAGATTTTTGCACGAGATATGACAAATAGGCTCAACATTTGTTTTATGGTAGGGCGTAAACGTAATTAGTAAAACGTTGGAACTTTCTACACTCCTCTACTTACCTCTTCATGGATTATAGGTGTGATGTTACGTGTTTAAGATTATCTATAGTGTTATCTCAGTTAAATGTTATTTTGAGCACACTGTGAAATTAATCACAGGTATTTTCATTTCTAAAAAGTCTAATCGTTATCATTAGACCAAAATTATGTCATTCCAGTCATTCTGCAAATGGACAAATAGTCGAAATGAACGGACGGTCCACATACATATTATGTTTATAAGAAATATTATGTATTTACCTACATATAAAAAAAATTAAAACTTCGTCATACAATAAACCAATGGTTTCATTATGTAAATTTATAAGCAAAATGCTAGTGGACATACGCAGATTACACATTTTATCTTTGGACTATAATATCTTCTAACCGTTAGTCTAATTAATGTCTCATATTTTTTAACATTCCGTTAATTCCAGTTACAATACATTAAGATTATTAAACAACGGTCGGCCGTGTGGTTTATCTTTCTTGACTTAATTAGAATTAATTGCACAATTTTCTCATTTGGCGAGTGTACATTTCGGGTCATTTATTATAATTGGGCGCGTTAAGTACCCAAAATAATGAACGTAATCTTATCGGGGAAATGCGTTTTAGGAGAATTAAATAGTGTTATTTACCGTGTGATTTAAGAACACATACATACAACATGCAAGAGGCGTTTCAGATTTTAATTTTGTTCCTTAACTGCATATATTTCACCTAAAAGTGGGGGACACATAGGACGACTTTAATATATGCCGAAGAAGTGAAAGAAGTTTGTCAAGACGGAAACCCATTGGTGTTCGTAGTATTTGTATATCCTAGAGGGAAATATGTGTGATATTTCTATGTATTTATGTAAAAATAGAAAATTTGTGTCGTGATTCCCAACACCGCCTATACACCCGCCTACGTTTATAGGTCCCTAGGAAAAGTGAGTTGAGTGCGGGAATTACTAAACGGTTGATTTATCGTTTGGTTGCATTTTGAAATGACAAGCGGTCGTCCGGATGTGAGACGGCGCATCTGTGTTTATCGAACGAGCGAGCACCCGGCGGCGGCAGGGTGGCCGGACAACCTGAGCTTGTTGTAGTGATTATTGTCTTACAATTAGATAAGATTCTAGCTAACAAATTACTCGTGAATTGTTGGAGTTCTTGTATATACTATATATGTTTACTTTATGGTAAATGATGAATGACATCTATGGTGAATTTTATGTTATGCAAAATTTATATAAATGTACCATCAAGTATGATAAACACAGGATGTGTATACATATATTATATATGTATATAGAGTCGGATTTCTATTATTTCCTTATTTTTTATTTTTACAATTCTTAACTGTTCTACTTTTTGTCTATGATTTTTTAATTTTTTCCGAAGCTACATATATCTACTTTTGTAGCCATTATTAAATAGGTATAATTGCATACAATAATTTTATTCAAAATACATCGTAAATCTAAAAAATACCTGAAAACGTGTATAGAGCAACGTTAAATGTGAAAATGAGATAATAAAGTTTTCGTATTAGTGAAGGTATAAAGATAATAACATAGGTATACTAAATCTGAACAAAAACGTAACATCACTCCTGTAATCTCCGAAGGGGTAGGCAGAGGAGTGTAGTACACCCCCACGTTTCACTAGTTACGTTTGTCCCATGGAATAGGAGGTGAGCCTATTGCCATACACCGGGCACAGATCCAGACTCCGAGTCACTACTTGAAATTCTAAATTAGAACAATTCAATTGTACCCGATCCGGAATTTGAACCCAGGACCTCCCGATCGGCAGTCGCGCTTGCAACCGCTCGACCAACGAGGCAGTCAGAACCAATTAAGAATAAAATCTGATTTTAGATATGTAGAAAAAAAAATCCTTTTAATGCGCGCTTCTGAAATATAAAACTTTATAAATTCAGGGAAGATAAATCTTCAAAATCATAACTCACCGAAGCTAAACTTTGCGTCAAACTAGTTTTGTCGGGGTACTAGTTGTCCGCGATAGAGCAACAGAGCGCGAACTACTTAGAAATAACTCAAATATAAACTTGGGCATCTAAGTATGTGTCCTGTGGAGTCTTGAAGTTTTAAGATTGTAAATACGAGTACGTGTGAAGAGATATTATGTGTTAAAGATATAATAGTATCCTAGGTTAATCTATGAAATAGTTATATAGTGAATAGATTCCCTTTTTAGACGGCTTTTTGTTCCTTGAATTCCTCGTATTATGCAGTAATTTTCGAATATCAATTTAGTAGCTATATTTGGCTGAATTTTAATTTTATTCATGTTGTTAGAATTTAATTGTATTTGTTATTATTTATCATCAAGTTCAGGTAACATCATGCACCGAAAGCATATTCAAAGCAATGCTTTTAAAATTAATACGGGAAGTTTTAAAAAATAATGGTTTTAGCGAAAGTTACGTCTACACCAATAACAAGGCGTCCTTAGACTCACGCGGCCGGGCGGTGTGGGCGGCGGGGAGGGTGCGATGATTGATGTTCCCGGCACCTACCCCCGGGACCCACGGGAGGAGGGGCTGGAGAACCGCTCCACGGATCCTGGCAAGTTTTATGAAAGGATATGAAAAAGTGTAACGATGTGAAATTTTACATTTTGCAAGCTGCGTAATAGAACAACACGGAAAGGAAATGTGTTACTCACATTAAAGTTTGCATTATACGCTTCTACTTAAATTAACAAACTTAAACGTAATCGTTATTAACGTTTAATTTTTGAATTAACTTAAACGTTAGTTAATAATGTTTGCGTTTAAGTAGTGGCTGTGAACAGTTTACGTACCATCAACAAGAATGTGTTGTCTATTCACAAAGCGATTTAAACTTCGCTGTTTAATTTTCCTAGTAAAAATACTCATTATGTAATTAATCATTAGTATTAAATTCTAATCAACTCTTTTACCGTTCGTTCTACTTTTGGAATCTTGGTTTCTGCACAGAATGAGAATTTTATTAGGTCGTAGGTTACTACGCTAGTGAAGTGTATTTTTGGTAGATTTCACTTATAGAATTAAACGTAACATCACGCTTGTAATCCTCGAAGAGGCAGGCAGAGGTGTTACTGTGCTCACCTCTTAGTACACTTTGTACAAAGTACGACGTGCAGATTGTGAGCTTCCTGAATTTAACGTTCAAAAACGTATGACTTCGTAAGCATAATAAATGTGATATAACAAAGAACGTAAGATTAACATAAGCACTTAGGTTTGCACGTTAAAATGTGGATTTATTACGAATAATTAATATATGCAATTACTTGCTTGGTATTATGTGATTGATTGGTCCGTATCGGTAAGTACCTACGATGATCGCGTTCCGCGGAAACTTGGTCGTACTGTTCCAGGAACATTTAATATTCCTGGAAGACATTTAATGTTAATTAAAGACGAAACAATATTCTTTATTTATTTATTTATGTTACATACTGTGTATTTAATTATTTATACCATATATAACATAGCAATTACATGAATCGTTGCAAGTTCGTTTAATAGCGCGTGAGGTAGTTATATCGGCGTGGGTAGGCAAACGAGACATGTCTACATACTCTTAAAGTCAGTGGCATATCGGTTCTAATTTAATTCGATTAAATGTGTTTTTTTCATAGGCAATGGTGACCCATAATTTGGCCTGATTGCTGTTTTTCTGAATAGAAAGGTCTATTTTTATGTATATTTATTTTCAATTTTTAACCGAAAGCTTAGTTACAAATTGTGAATTTAATGTCTCATGGTTTTCGCTGTCAGTCAGCACAGGTATTTTGTGGTGTGTCTGGAAGAGATCGCTCGTTAAGCTATAAGATCGCCTTTCGTTTTTACCGAATTTTGTTATTCTGTACTTTGCATTTTTTATATGGTACACAATAAAGTGTTTTGTGTTCTATTGTATTGTACTTTCAATCATATTAACTGTAGGTTATTTTATTTAGGACCGTTCAACACTTCATTGTTATATTGTATTGTGACACTGGACTACAAGGTTTCAGGATAATATTGTACGTAGCCCCGATCGACCGCAATATACACCGCCTGACGTATAAGGAAGTGATAATTTCCATTATTGCAGTAACATTCAGTGACGCAATTTCGCAACACGGTCCAAAGATTACATATCTCTATTTGTCTCTCTAAAAGCACTTTTCCCTCCTATTAGTAGTCACCTGGTGCAAAAAAAAAGTAACATGCCTCTTCTAATCCCCGAAGAGGTAAGCAGAGGAGTATAATACACTCCCACGTTTCACCAGTTACGTTTAAGTCCCACTATGAAATAGTAATGTTATAATAATGTCCATTACTAATTTTCATAATTATACAATTTTTTATTTTTTTTGCGACACATTTGCTCACGGTGTCGACGTCATCGCCGATCACGTATTGGACTCTTTATTCACCAAAAAAGTGTCTATAGATATAGCATTTTATAGCGTCTTAAATAAACGTATGCACCATTGATTTTAGTCATTTATATTTGCAACGTTGCATGACCGACTCTCATTATGATCTCCAGCGAAATGTTCAGTATTTGTCGTAGACTCGTAACCTTTTTCATTCACGTTACGTACTGGTTTCATTGTAGGGGCACTGGCTGAGGACATTGTTGACCGACTAGCTTCTGAACGGAATCGAACTTACGTTTTAAGTAACAACACCAGCATTCTTGGTTTGCAGTGGAGTTTCGATCCAGCATTGCATTGGACGGATTGGATTGATCGATTGGATGGATTGCATGGTTGGATGGCTTGGATTGGACGGATGGTATTCAATACGACAACGGCACTATATTTATTGTTATGATCTATAGTAGAATTATACGTAACTTGGACAGTAATATTGTGAATTATGCAATTGATCATTTTCTGTGGGAACTCTCTTACGAATGGTTCTTTTCGAACTTTAGGTCCTTGAAATGTTTGATTAGGAATTGAGCAGGTGTATGATCTGTCTTGCGCTTTTAGAAATGTAAATAAGTTGACGAGTCAATTTATATTTTATACAATCTACAACCTATAGTGCAAGTATAATCGCATATTTTGCCTTTAATTATAATGTCCTAGCTTATTTGTGTTGGTATCCAGCTATTGTACCTAAAATGGCGCCAGAATTTTCGCCCGTACGATTCATTGCATTGTGTCCGTGTCTACGGTATTTCCCTTGACGTGTTTTTCAACAAATCCTTGTTGTGTTGTTGCTGTATCGTTTTTTTTAATTAATTCGTGTACAACTTTTTTCATTTTATGGTATTCGTGCGCGCCGCGAGTGCGTGACAGATAAGGATGATTAATACTACTTGTTTTTTTTATGTTTTAAGTAAATCCAGCGTCTGTGTACAGGTTGAAATTATGTCGCGGTTATGTTTCACTAAGTTATGGTTTCCGACAGTAATTAAAAATGTTGAGTTTAAATATTTTGAAAAATAACTGTTTAAAATGAGGTTTTTAGTCAATTTCGTCCCATAAATCTGTCTATGTGAAATATTACAGTTTTTTTTTCTTCTAATGTGTTATGTAAATTATTTATAATTATTATTTTTATAATATTATCAACTTAATAGGTAGATACGTATGTAGGTACATATGTAGTAGTGTATACTCTAATTACATCTTATTTTGAAACAAATAAATTATATTTACAATGCATACATATATTTATCATGGTAATTAAACTTGACTGCCTCGTTGGTGGAGCGGTTGCAAGCGCGACTGCCGATCGTGAGGTCCTGGGTTCAAATCCCGTTTCGGGTGCTATTGGATTTTTCTAATTTAGAATTTCTAGTAGTGACTTGGAGTCTAAAATTGTGCCCGGTGCATGGCAATAGGCTCACCACCTACTCCATGGGACTCAAACGTAACTGATGAAACGTGGGAGTGTACTACACTGCTCTGCCTACCCCTTCGGGGATTACAGGCGTGATGTTACGTTTACGTTTTAATTAAATTTGTATATCGTAATACCTACATAGTAGTTCTACGTCCTCTTGACTAATGCAAAATTAAATTGTCCATAATTTGAATGTTTAGTTTAGTCACGGATTAATTATTATTTTTATACATACACGTATAATTTACAATTTCTTGCATGTAGCGGGAAATAGTAATCGTATGTTTCTTAAGACGAAAATCTGATTTTCAATGTTAAAATTTTAAAGCATAATTAATTAAATTATAATTATATATTTTTAAGATATGTATAAATTTTATAATTGCTTTTGTTGAGTAATATTTTTATATCTGTCTGGTTGTGTGGCACTCAGGCCGCTGGACCGAGCGAAACGGATGCACCACGAGTAATTATTCAAAAACTTGGATATTGGATTGTAGCGTTATTAATAGCGAAATATGATTTATACAGTGCAGTTAGTAATTCACGTACTGTTGGCAACCACATGTTAGTTATTATAATGTTGCCACAATATTAATCGCTTCGTTAGTGCAGTTTCGTGGATTAAGCGGCTTCCAATATTAATAATAATATTCGACATTATGTTCGTAGCCATTTTGGATTGTACTTTTTTATTGCGGGCTCCAGGTTTTAAGTGCATGATATAGTAGACATCGGTCTAGCAATATGTTTTCATTATCATCATCGTCCTGTTTAAGTTCAATATAGGATATAGGGTCCCCTCCTGTGTTTTATGCCCATAATGCCCACATTGGGCCATGGCCCATTGCAGAGCACGGCTTCTTCCACCACCTATGCTGTTGAACTGACACGTAGGTATAATAATTATTTACTCATCGGGGAACATCGAGCATACTTTATATTAATTAACTATTTATCGAACAATATTTTAAACGAAGGTCGTGTTCTTGTAATCAATAACATTAATCATTTTCTCATTGACTGATGATGATTCAATTAATTTGTGATCAAACTTTCACTGAGTGCAATTTATCATTCATTAATTATCTTTATTTATATAGTAGATTTATTGAATCTTTTGTAGTTCTTCTTTTGTATGTTTAATCTACTACTTTCAAATAAGATAATAAAAACAACGGTAATTTTATATTCAATATTTAATCCCTCTATATTTGAGTATCAATATTTAAAAGTAATTTACGTTATTAAGTTATTTACTAAAGGCTAAACTTACTAAGTGATTTACTAAAGGCTCTTTCGAACCGTGCTTTCGTCTAATCAACCCCCGTGATATAGACGATCCGTCGCGCAGCCCATTAGCCAACTGCAACGTATTAATTGCATCCGCTAAATACGTAATTTCATGTTTAAATAGTTACAGATGCATTTCGATAACCATAATTATAAGTGGTAGAAAAAAAATCTTATTTCAGATGGTAGGTCTTTTGCAAATTGGCCCGAATAAAGTCTATCGTTTGGTAAGGTTTCAATTTAGTTGGATTCCTACATATCTAGCTTGTGTATGTGATTTCTGTCAGTAAATAAATATTATCCATTATCAGAACTAACATTGGTTTTACGAAAATTAATTTTAGAGAACGCTTTTCAACCACCCTATAAATATGATTATATACGTACGTATCGGCTTAACACACCATTTTTCGGAACAGCCCGGCTAGTTTCGGACCTACACGAGGTGCTTCAGCATGACACGTAAACTACACTGAACGGCATAGTATGTGTAAATTGTTTTTGTATCGTTATTAACCTTTTGAAGACTGCGCAACGCAATGGTGTCGCGCGTAATCTCCTGAAAATTTACTGTCAATAAATATTTTGTTCATTTACCGCGTCTAGTTTATTATTTACCCTTCACCCATCGGATTTCATCTAAGCCCATGCGCCTAATGTTATCTTTAAATGTATTGTATAACTATACTATAGCTAATGGACCGGGATATTTATTTCTTATATCATTTACCTAAGCGTTATTATAAATCACAGAGAATATTTTTATATGTATGGGTAGTATCTATTAAAAAGTCTATTGTTGTCTTATATCATTTGTTGCGAATTCTACTTGGCCGGCAACATTAACGCTTAGCTTCATATTTAGGTCTCGGTCAGCGCTAAAATATTTTCAATTGGCAAATACATACAGCCAGTTACAACGCCACTTGTGGTAAGCATAAGTAACAAGATCTATCACACAATGTCACTATAAGACTAATGTGTAATATGTGTGTATGTCTTTGTGTATTTTTATACAATATATGAATTGAAATGTCATCTTAATAATTCGTGAAATGTTTCATTAGCAGTAACTCCAGTGTGTGGAATTGTATCCGTCTCTAATGTATTGCATTTTTTTGTTTCAGGTAAATAGACACTTGGCTAATAAAACGAGCGGTATTTTGTAACTCATATCTATTAATTAGGGTCTCGTAAGTGGATAAGAATGAGTAAGACATAATGACGTACATTTATTAAGCATCACATCACAACCCATCACACCACATCATCAGCCTATCTCAGCCCACTGCTGGACATAGACCTCCCCCAATGAGCGCCACCGCGCCCTGACTTCGGCTTGTCGCATCCAGTGTCTGTCCATCATTAAGCATATTATATAACATTATTATGTCCTTACCTAGTATTTAACACAGCTGTACAAAGTTAGAAAGAGATGGAAGAGATGCAGAAAGGTAGAGAGATACATGAATGTGTAAAATTAGGTATCTGGCGACGAAACTATATCTGGTGTATTACAAATAGGTACTATTATATACATGCAAAGAACTAATTCTTGCTTCGTAACATACCAATGCTTGCGTTGGTTGAATTTGGTCTGCTACAATATCAACTTGAAGCACAGCCGTGAACAACAGAATGTGGTTCAACTCTGAAGGAATGCCACTTCCATAGAAAGCAGTTGCATATTTAAAGTGGTTGCTATGGCGACGTAACTCTAAGAATTATTCCTGTTTCACTATTCTTATTACATATTATTAGACATTACTAGAAATATATGTGTACTTTGTTACAGCACTTTCTTTGCGCTATCTACCTTTTTTCAAAAAGTTACTTGAACTTGAGAAACACATTTTCATAACTTTGAACCCTAATTTATTACTCTTACGTATATTTAAAAATATATAAAATATTAGATGTTCTGCAGAACGAATTGCACTAGGTACTCTCAAAGAAGTGCAACTGACAGCAGTATTAAAGCCCTCTTATTGTATATTTTTAAGAATTGGTTTTATGCGGTGTTAACGCGACTATAACCACTTTCGATAAGAAAATTCGTGAACCACATTAAAAATGAAGTCTTCACCGTTCCCGTGGATGTTAAACTCGATATACAACAAGTTGTCGGCCCGCCGCGTCCCGCCACCGGCACAGGTGTCAGCGGTGAATAGTGCCAACGACAGCTGGCGCGCTACGCACCTGCCATCTGCCCCAGACCGTTCAGCCTCAGCCTTACCCAACGCGGCCCGTCGAGCGGAACCATAACACGTTTCCTGTCCATACCTATCGGAAAGACGATGTTATTATTTACATTTAACTGCTATATATTACAAGTTAGTAGCTACCTGCATTGTAAATTGTCGTAGCAGTCGAAGTTCTTCGGCGTGCGTATATGAAGAGATCGATGAATCCTAAAGAAGCACTTTAGGTCTCGGTGAATACTGACGGATATTAGTTTCTCTCTGCCTACTTCGTATGAGACCTGGCGTGACCCTATTATAATAGTAATAATAACATATTTTTTGGTAAAAGTTGGAAATTAGTTAACTTAAGGCTGCCCAAATACAACCGTTTGTGTCGTTTATCAATATTTCCTTGCACAGATATGTTACGTTATGAACTGTGTAACCATAAACATATTTAGGCGTGTGGTCAAATGTGTGGCAGGTTTCAATGAAGGCTTTATTTCTAGCGAACTATTTAAATATCGTATGATAGACAGTGACCACACATATAGCATGTATGGTTATTTTACGATCAAAAACAGGAACTAGTTTATTCTCAGTACGCGAACTTATTAAATCTAATGTCAAAATTAAACATCATAACTTCCAATCGCAGATAGTAACTGGACGTTTAATTAAATATCACCATTCCGTTTATCTGTAAGATAGTTGTGCATGGCGAAGTGATCGCTCGTATTTTGAAACGCTTTATGCAATCCGAGACTGCGATAACTTGAGGTTCTCACGCTGCGATTTTAATCGGGTATATGATATGAAATCGGTAGATCAGTTTGTTATATAGGTACTCGTATATATCTTAGGTGTGTACATTGGAAATTATTTATACGAGTCTGACATCATCATCACCATCATTATTACATCAGGCTTCAAGGTTCCACTGCTGGACTTAGAACGATCCCAAGGTGTGCCACTACACACGATAAGATATGTTACTTAAATATTATTCGGAGATAATCTTCTCACTCGATTTCACTCTATGTCGTGAAATTTGTCAGATTTTACAAACATACGGCGCATAATTACTAATATAGTTTTAAAGTAATAAATGAAATAAGCTCTCTTGAACCATTGTTAAATATCTAAGACAACTCGTAATGCTTAACGTTTGTCCTTCAAATAGAATTCGTATGATATACGAATCCATAGGTAATGTATTAAAATTCATAGAAACTGAAAGCACCCGATTGTTAGGTATATGATGTACTTACCTATGTATGTGTAAATATTTAATATGCATAAATTACGTAAAACTTTTCTATGTCTTCTATACCCGTAGTTACATTTATCTTTTCATTGCTTATTATTGTCAAAACGTAAAGAACGTTTCATTAAACGTCTTTCGTTGTTACTGACAATAAACGTTACAAATTCTATTATGAATCGATTCATAATTTAATAGCTGCCATCAACGCTACATTCTAAATTCCAGTGAAATATTTTGAGTAGAGTTTCGCGTGTGCAATGCCACTACAATATTAAATGTCTTATTAAATAAGATGTATCTTATCTGTTGCGATTTTTTTTATTTTTTTCTTTTTTTTTATTTTTTTCTTAAATTCCATTTCGTTGTAGTTTGATCTCCTGCCAGCGTTATCTTATTTAGTTGGCAACTTGTTTATGAAATATAAAACTTTAAAAAATGATGGCGAAATCTCTGGTCCTAATCAAGATTAGTCACGACATTTGAACATGATTTTATAATAAAATCAGGTCAAATAGAATCGAATACGCCTGCGTTTAGTTTATATTTTAAAATGTTTTTTTTAAACTTTTTAAATTTACGCCTTTTTAAATTCTACTATTTTCTGATGCAATAAATCGCTGAATGAATTTTCTAATGCATATAACCATGCCAGCCTGCCAGACTATGACCTTAACCCTTATGATTCTGAAGGGAAACCCGTGTGTGTCCAATGATAAAAGGACTGATGATGCTAATGATGATTACCTATAACGAATGCTGATAACAACGGGAAGTATTATGATGTAAGCTCGCCCTGATGCCTTAGTCGTTCATAGGTTTTTCTGGAGGTTCCGGTACATGAATTGAGCTTCACTAGATTGAAATAAATCATCAGCATATCTTTCTAAATGTAAAAGGGTACACAATGCATGGTTTCCTGATTTCCCACTCGTATCTAATAAAAAATGGTTATGAAGGCTCTATAAACATGACCCGGTTACAGATTGTTTCCTACGTGGAAAGTTACTGGCAAGGACTACTGGTAAATTTTGACCAGCTCTCGTGCGGTTTAGGGGGCACATAATTAATATAAATAATATTGCATTGTAGAATATGTACCTATATTAAAAGTGCATGCTGACTTAGCCAAATATAATGACTCCATTTAAATTGTAAGCCAATTGTATATCCATATTTGTTGCAATACAATATTTGTATTAGTATAAATCATCCTGCCTCGTTATATATAGTTAAAGTATTAAACTATTTCAGATTTTCGTACGATGATTTCAAAGTGCCTTATGTAAATGAAATGGGTACCAAGTACGTGTTAGTGGTATTGCGATGTTATATTGACATTTATATTGAAATTTTGATTCAACCACTTTCCAACAAAATAGCGAAATGTAATCCATAGTTGGTGCCACGTCGCCCGAGGCACCGACGCGTGCTCCTTTTATACGGTGATTCATTCTTCACGAAAATGCAACGCGCCCTCGCCTGACTCATAATTCCATTCGATAGATATAATGTTGGAATATAAGGATTCCTACGTGTTTGCTCGTATTTACATTAATTCCTTGCCTTTTTATTGCTTTATTGCCCTTTCACCTTTCAGTGCGGTTAGTGTTTAGCTATGTACATGCATGTGAATTCAACTCAACATCTGTGGATAAATAATTAGTGAATATAGAATGTACTAATTACTTTAAAGATTATTTGAGATTATTGGTTAAAACAAAAGAAAATATCATGTCGAAGTGCTTCTGTTGTCCTGGAGAAAGAATAGCTGGAAATCTGTCAAAACCAAAGTATTTTTAATTGTCAGTTTGGTCAGTCTTCCACTCGGGGATCTAGAGTTCGAATGCTGGCACGAATCTTTTATTTTACTAACTTACACCGTGAAATAATTTGATACATATTAGAATTTTCTATAAAGCCTGAAAACGTGTGATAATCTGCAATTGGCGATCTTTACGATCTATGGTTTTAAGTATTCTTATAATTATTACATAGGATCAGTGTCAATGGAATACCGAAATGGTCGATGACGACGGTGATACTACAACTAATCCACCTCTGTTTATACTATCCAAGCGGATGTTGGAGCACACGAACAGTCTCATGAATAGATCGATGTACTTGCCAACCGTTAACCTCATCCCGTTTCCGTTTCAAGGAAACGTTCCTGTACTTTATTTTTATGGAGCACATTACGATAGCTACGTGTAACAAGATATATAATATGCGTCTGGAAGGAGTCAATTTTTCGAGTAACTCAAACGATTTTGTTTATCGTGCAGATAAAACAATTGCGAGTTATTCGACGCGATTACTTTTCAAAATTCTTTTCCGAGTTGTGTCAATTAAGTTAGACTAATAAATAAGTATTTATTATTCTAATGAATAACTTCACATTAAGGGTTTTGATGGAATAGGTAAACTACAGTTCACATCATATAATTCGTTTGTTATTATTATGAATTTAAGTAGGGCAAGCGTGAACCTACGCGTAAGGTTGGTTTTTTACATGACTTCGCGATATTGCCGTTACTTGGTTATGATCAGTAATGTATTGAGACAATAGGCTGAACTATAATAATTGCAGGTCGGAAGACGTTGTGAAATTTTTGCCGTGAAGGGCAACCCAGAGATTTCGTAAAATCTCGTTTCTTTATAATTCGGTCACAGTACCGATTCTTGTTTAGAATCATGTATTGCGAATGGCTTAAGAAAGACTTGGTGAAATTTATAACTGCAGTTCTCATCACATCATTCATTTATATGGAGAAACCATAAGGTCGTTTCTTTATATAACCCGCAGAGAATACCTATTCTTTTAAAACGCGGCACAATACACACCGACCGTAAAGCCAGACAAAAGTCGATGCGAAATACGGCGAGTTTGATGAGTCATGTTACCGCGAGTTCACTTGAAGAGGTTCTCTTAACACGTGCCGGCACGTTTAAATCGGTCATGGTTCCCGTACGGAAGTCCCTTTGTATTTTTCATGATATTGTGTTACAGCACCGTTCAACCCAGTAGGTACATACATACGGTAATGTATTTAGTTTGTCATATATGTACCTGCATATGGTTTCGTTTTTCATAAATCTTTATTGTTTTAATATTTGTGAACTGAAAGTTTAGCTTTTGTTAATGAATTGTTTATTTTTAATCACTGCCTATTCAAAATGACGTTATAACATAACTGGTGCAATGTAGAAGTATTATACTCCTTTGCCTGCGCCTTCAGGGAGAAACAGGTGTGATATTGGAATGTTAGGCGTCATATAATAATTGTTTATTTTCTTTGTAATCTATCACATTTCTTTAAACATTTCATTTAAATTTTTGTATTCGAATCAAATTTTATACGAGGCAAAATTCCATAATAGTTATAATAATTGAATCGCATTAAAAACTCTCCCCACTTATTATATTTCAAGTGCTACCTCTCATTGTCTGAGCGTTTATGAAAATCGCTGACCGTGAAATGACAATATAATTTCGGTACTACAATGTTAGTAATATCCAGTATCTTGTTGTTTAAATTGTAGACACATACATCTCTAGTTAATCTAACAGAGATCTACCCACTGGTAAGAATTATTTCAAGCATATTTTTACTTTTAATGTGAAAATTAAATCATTATCTACCCTTTTTATCAATATTAGACATGTATCTGTTGTCAGCAAAACAAAGTTAAAGCCATAGCTTGCCACGCTGATCAAATGCGTTTTAGCAGATGTAATCCGACTTCAAGGCCCTCGAGGACAACAGCTGTAAGGTGTACAGATTATCGTGCGATATTTTCCTTAACCGTTTAAGCTAATATTTGTAATCCCAAAATCGCCTATAATTTTGTCAAATCGACAGCGAATGGTATGGTATGAACTCAACGCCACCGGAGTGGGAATTTAATGATTACTATTTTAGATCTGAAAATTGTGATAATAAAAATTGAATTATGAAAATAAAACAGATTCTGGCTGATGGGGGACTCAACATCTGTGAAACCGGCGTGCGCATGTCAAAGGGAGATGAATGTAAATGAAACACGTCAGATCTGTAAGGTTAGATACATTTGCAATTCGATTCTCTGCCTATCTTGTAAGAAATATGGCGGAACTATTCTTCTTCGTGATTTGTTTCCTCATTGCAAAGGATTGTGGCTCCTTTACGTTAGCAATCACTTAATAGTGTCTCGCCGGTTAGTCCTGTTGACTGTATAATAATTATAAATAATATTTTGACGTAAATAGTTAAAAAGGTAGGCCTCCCAAATATTAGGTATTTCAGGTCTGTTTAGATTTGAACGCACCGATAACAAACACACGGTTGCCGCATGTAATGTACGTACTCGTATATGCAAATATCCCTTGAACATTCAGATCTCGTCGCGCTTACGTTACGTCCTGTGAGCTCGGCGAGGCGACCTGCGATCCCGTTATGTGAACTTGTTGGCGTTATGGTATGTTAAGTGTTGTTATTGATGACATCCGACGTCAGCGTAGCTGTGGTTAACTAGCTTTGTACAAGGATGTGATGATGTTGCATCATTCCATCGACAGCACAGCGACAGGTACGGCTTAAATTTGCTGCCGTTTTGTGTATGATATTATTTGTGTTAGAGCTTTAAGTTTGTATTATTTACGTATGTGATTTTTGGTTTCGGCATATCCCGTTGTAGGTATGTGCTATACTTTCGTTAATAGTATATTATATGTTTCAGGTCAAAAATTTCACTTATAGTATTGTAATATGCCTTTGAATTGGGTACGTTTTGGTTATTTCTATTAACAATTTAAGGCAGGTCGATAGTACCTCTGATATGGCAGATGTCTATAGGTGATCTTACTGACTTACATGAATCGTCTGCCGGTGTGCCGAAACTTTTACTATAGGAATTAATGACAGTGATATTTTATCACTGTTTATCTTTTTAAAACATGCACTGCAATTAGTAACAATTTTTTTACCAGTAATAGGCACGAAATACTCGTATGAAAAATATTTAATCTTGTATCCTTCCTACCGCAGTAACTGCACCGAAACTAAAAAAACCGAGCACTATCTCTTAAGCGGAGTTCTTAACGTGAATA
This sequence comes from Parelbella ahira ahira, assembly GCA_018244795.1. Classification (NCBI taxonomy): domain Eukaryota; kingdom Metazoa; phylum Arthropoda; class Insecta; order Lepidoptera; family Hesperiidae; genus Parelbella; species Parelbella ahira. Next base: position 25,033 of record DWME01000848.1, read on the forward strand.
ATTTTCTTTTCGTGCTTAAAATAGTGAAGATAAAAACTTTTTGAATTTTCAGTGTAAGTTTTTGTAATGTGTCCCCGGAATTTAGCTGTTTTGTGGAATGTAAAATATGTCAGTAGCAGATGAGAGTCGATTCAGCTATTAGATTCGCAACTTAAACTCGATTAATTGTTAAAATGAAACAAAAAAACGCATTTATTATTTATTGAATCTCCTATAAATTGTACCACAGAGTGTTTCGCTAACATTAACGTCACCTATTGAAACTTTTCGCAGAAATCGCTTTCTAATTTGCAACTTGTTTGTAGTAAAAAAACAAATTATCGGATGGCTGGCGCCGTCAATGTTCTCGGCGAGCGCTGGCCGCTGTTTAAATGTGGGTAATTGATCAGTTTTTTGACTTCTTACGTTTCCAATTCCAATACATTTTGTTTCGTTAACAAGTCATGTTTTAAAACTACTTTAATTATTTTTACGAATGCTCGCTGTAATTTTATTACCTATGTCTATTTTATAGCTTTAACTTTTTTACAAAAAAACATATTTTAGTGGGAAACATATGAAATTATAAATGGTATGTCCCGTTAATCCTCGTGGAACTCATGACAGGCGGTTCGTAGTGACGTTGCGGAGCCGTGCGAAGTCGGCTTACGTGCCCCGTTTTATCCCTAGAGTAATAGATAAGTCCTCTATCCCTAGGGACGCGGGGAGGGATGAGAATCTTTTGAGATTAGTTATTAAAGGCCAGTGGGAATATGAATTTAGAGTTTTCAGAGAAATCCGTGAAGCAAAGAGAGTATGTCGTAAATAGCGTAAGAGTCGCACCTAGTTCTGTACTAGTAGAACGTTAAATTTAAATTCAATATCTGTAGTAAATGAAAATGGCCGACTCAATTAAGAACTGTTGTGCGCTACTATTCATCAAAAAATGAAATGTTTTAAAGTGGTCAAACTAACTCGGCTGTGGTAAATTATTTAAAATATTATATAATAGGTAAAAATTTCTTCACTACTTAGATCGAAACATATAGCTTGCAGTATACTCAATGACATGGCGGTACAGATTCTGAGATTCTTGTTCCTATGGTTTCTTCGTGATCGTTCGAAAACTTTCGCTTCAGTTTATCAGATTCGATTGGTGTTATGCAAATGAGCTTCAGCGCAATCGCTTTCCGATCGTGGGTATTTACCGTTAAAATTGTGCGCGTAATGAAACGCGAATCGCCGAATTTATTCATCGATTTCCATCGTCGAGCGGCGTGCGTCGCGGCCGAGCCGGCAACTGGCGCCGAGCTTGCAAATTTAGCGGCGTACTGCCTCACTTCTCGTGGCTTGTTTGCGAAAATGTCACGTCGCTGAATGTCCCACCCCGCTTCTCATCCCCCTCCCATCTTCCTCTTCTCTCCGCGCCATACCCTCCAACCACTACGTGTACTACCCGTAACTTAAGCTGCGTGGAAAGTCGACATTCTCAAACCCAATAGCCGTACATAATAAATTATTACCACGCTTCATTTGGCTTCAATATTATTTGAGGAGAGTAAATTGCACTTTGTGCTGTATTTAAATCTAAAATTTAAAGTAGGTATAGGCGCTCATCGCTGAGGGGTGAAATATTTTTAATGCGATAGATTTGTGAAATCCTAAACTGTTAATGGCATTTCGTTCTGCGGCATGTCGCCCTAAAAGCGTCTAATGTCATGTCGTTCATAGACCCGACATTCCTCGCGCCCTCGAAAGCTCTCCTAATGCGGAGCGACTTGAATGAAACGTGCCCCATTTAAACGAGATGTTCAGTCGAATGATTCGAAAGTCTGTTTAATCGGTTTGGTTTTTTCTTTTCCCATGTATCGCTCCAGCAGTGTTAAAGTCTGCGGCGCGTGTTGTCGAGGCTAATATTTGCATGAATATCGGCCCGCGTCCAGCACGTTTCGAATAAATCTGTTAAGGTCGATGTGCTTATCCGGATTTACACACAATAGTGGTGGCGCGATGGCGCTGCGTTTGCAAACGATGAAATATTAGTATCGGTTGGTTGTCACGAGCCTGCGCGGCACGGTGTCGTTCGTACAATATGCCTGCTTAAAATGTAAGCTGAAATATCAGCCGCTGGCATTCTTCACGCCGGCCGGCTCTAAGCCGCTCTTTGAATCGTATTGCAAAAGGACCGACCGACCCTCGTCCGACCGCCCCTATCACCGGCGCCTAGCTGCTCGTGGATTATCAAACTTTAATCGTTCCCTCCCAAATTTTACATGGCACATGTTTGACTGCCCCTTTCCTGTCTAGTAATTAAAATATGTTTTTGTTGTGATTTTTGCAATTGATCAAGACAGTTGTTCTTTGAGTTATTGTTAATCTATTTATGATAAATATGTATTTTTATATGTTCACAAATACAGGTTTAAAATGTATTCAGTAGGCATGCCAAATACCTATATAACGTTGCTATTCGAATGAGGTATATTTATGAACTTCAATGTTAAATAAGTAAATGTAATAAAGGATTATATGATGTTGGAAATTCTTAAGAAAGGCAGGCAACGTTAGTAGATCCATCTTGCAATGAGTCAGACGAGGGAAGGCTGGGGTGAAAAAATGTAGGGCCATTACGGTTTGATTATATTTCATCCGCCCACTTTGACGGGAACAGGGAAGGTGCGGCGACTGATCGTTTATTTATTGCGCCTGCGGGCGCGGCGCTCGGCCAATATTTGGTATGTACGAGTGGAAGTGGATCTTATCCTGCTACGTGTTATCCATTTAAGTGTACCACGAAATGTAACGTAATATGTTAAAATCAAACTAGATAACAGCGCAATGAAAGTAGTTTTGCTATAATTGTTATTGCTAACAAAGACTGCACTTGAAGTAAAGGCAATGTTTGCCTTAGTAATAAAGACAATTATAGTGGTATTGGAATTTAATTCAAGAACCAATGTAACCATAATTCAGCAGTAAAGCCGACAAGGTTATGGTAGAGATCTGTTTGTTCGGGCGCCATGTCTTCAGATCTTGGCGAAGGACGTTTTGGTCAAGCGTAAAAGTTATTGTCTTAGCGTCCTATTTACTTGTTTTCAGTATTCATAATCCTTAAGAGCGGCCTCTCGCCTCCTAAAGAGTGGTCCTCACTGCCAAATCCAGTTATACATTTGCAGCTTTTCCTCCTTCGTCTACTCTGCTTTGTGAAATATTGCTGTCGTAATCGAATAATTTATCTACTACTTGTTGGATTATTAGAAGTAATATCTACTAGGCTATTATTTTTCACTTATTATTGTTCCATTCTTAGACAGCAGTTCCCTCTCGAAATAAGAAGGATTAGGACCCAAAATATATCATAAATGTATATAGAGTATGGAGTATTATCAGCCGTGCTACTTTCAATATTTTGCTTTACCGTTGTGCTTGCTGAAATTGTGCCCAGGTATTAAACCCTAGGGTCCGAAGTGGCAGGCTGAATTTTAAAGCACAATGCTGTCTACTGCATTTGATACTTGACCTCAAAGCAATTAATATTACTATTATATATCTGTACATAACGAGTTTATGATCAACGTAAGTGGCGTCATCAAAGTTATGTCAGTAAGTTGTTTCACCGGTTTCATTGGTTATTGATGACAAAGTGTGACTACATATTTTCTTAAAAGTAACAATTAATTCCAGTACCAAAAAGATAGTTCAATTGAAAGTCAAGTAGGCTTCGAATGGAGTTTGTTAGAGTTTTATCACAAAAAAGCATTGTCCAATGGTATATAAATTAGAAGAAAATCCAATGCCTCCACCCTTCTCATCCCTCCCCCCCCGTTTTCCGGACGTCTACACTGGGAAGCCTCTTCGTTCTACCATTGCTATTTATCACCCCAGTCCCCAGTCCTCACATTGTGCACCATTCCTTTGTCCGTGTTAACATGACAGAAACAAAAAATAAAATGATATATCTGTACTCACGAACAAAACTTGCCGCTTTGCAGTTCCTAGACATGTATATACACTAGTCACAAAAATTAAGGGATATAAAAAAAATTCCAAATTTTTGGGTGATTTTCAACAAGCTGTAACTCCGAGGAAAATGGTCGTACAGAAAAAATAAAAAAAGCAAATT
>DWME01000849.1:0-29125 GCA_018244795.1 Parelbella ahira ahira
TATTATGGAATACAAACTGTCTAGCCGCTCACGATACTCACGGTTTTTTCAAAATTTTTATGCATATATTTTATTATTAACACTAGAATAATTGCAAACTATCAAATGGCAGTTATAAGCGGCCTACTCTATTATTATATCATCATGCCAGTTCCCAGTCGGGTTAGGCAAATATCTCTACTCTCACAGACCTGACATGTTGTTTGGTTGACATTGACGACGCAAATGGTTTTAATGAACGGCTAGCGCGACGTACGCTCCACCATACAAAATCATTAATATTTTTATAAAACACATTTTTGCGTGTTCGGTGTGGTTCAGCGGATAGGTAATACAGACTGATTTAATAGAACTTCAACCAATACGTCTATCAACTTTAACGTAAGTACAATCAGAACAGGATACCTATATGACTGAAAAAAAAAACTTTTGCTTTAAACATATTAAATTCCAATTTTCATATCTTATCTGATAATAAAATCATGTCCCGTAACACGTGCATACATATATTATATGAAACGTCATAAAGGTAGGCAGACAAATCATTAAGGGTTACCACCGATTTCGGTTCCGATACAATTTCGACTCAACTTATTCTAATACAATTTTTTTTCAGACATTATCGTTCCACTGTTAGACACGGGTCTCCTCTCAGAGTCAGAAAGTTAGTGTTTCAATATCACAGTTCAAAATGTTCAAGTGCAGAACTCATACGCTCTTACTGGTAATTTTAATAATTACAATTCGTGTATTTTGCCACTTTTATTCCTGTTGAAGTGAATTAATTCAAATTTCCACAACTATTTTCCGCTAAATCACACTAACCACCATTTCAATGCGCTTAAATATTATTACGAAATAACGGAATGTTTTTCAAAAATACAAGGTAACAACACATGTATGTATGTATATTATTCAGTCGGTCTAAATTTGAGATTGATTACAACCCTACAGATGGTCGTGGGCTATCTCTACATTAATATTACACTCTAATTACATGCTATTACGGTTAAATACAATAGTGCTCTAAATATTTCTACAAAAAAATATAAATATTCAGTACGTATAAAAATTATGCTTTGGTTCATTATGAAAACGACTAAAACACAGTAAAATCGTAAAAAATATACGTCATCGTATAACACAGTACATGTGACGAAAATTCGGAATATAATTAGAAAAAATAATAAAATAAAATTGGTAAATAACACACTGTTGGGTATAAATGTACAATTGGCAAAACTTATAGCCGTCGACCAGCTTACGCCAGTTTGTCAGAAACTTGGAAATGTAAAATGAAATACCCTGGGTTTTTCACGTGTTCACGTGGCTACAACTAAGTTTGCCAATATTTAGACAACCTATAGTAATGGTTGGCTGACACAAATCATACATGAATACAATATGTTTTGTAGATTATAATAGTTATACATGTCTGGCGTATTTTATAAAACATATGATCAAAATTGCTGTTATAAATTTCCGTTGTATCTTTATTACATTGCTCTTAAATGTCGCCTCGTCGCCGCTCGCCATTGACAAAGATCAAAGTAGTGAATGACGAATGCGAACCGCGGCAGCTGAGTTAACTGAGTGTGTGGGGAGGTTCAACTCGCTTCTTCGTCAACCGCCGAACGCCTCGTCCGAGGGTAAAATGTTGGTCAATTGTTCTTATACATTCGTTTTGATCCATTTGTGCTTAGACAAAAAGTTTTTGCAGGTATTTTTTGTGTATGTATACATGGAACTATTGTACGATAATATTTGAGCGAAGTTATGTTGCGGCTGTTGGCGGCGATCTACGTGTCTGAATTGTTGCCATTACATTATCTGTGCAACTTTCGATAAAGTACACTCGATTAAATAATTATCTGTCAAATTTTAGAATTTCGCGCCAATCGAGTTTACATATTGTTATGTATTGTCATAATATGTTAACTTTAAAATTTAAATCGACATGGTTAGTGTGTGATCTACTCCAGCTTACTTCTTCATCTTTTCATTGAGCCACTCCGTGTTGAGCTCCTCCAGCTCTCTCACTTCGAGCATGCGCGACGCGCCCACGGCTGCGGCCAGCGCGCGTTGCGTGCCAGCGTACATTACCTGGGTTTTTTCATCATCTTTATAATAATCATTAGCTATTACTAATTATTACTTACAAGCTGCTTGCGGTATACCGTAGCGTACTGAGGCACAACTAATTGCCATGGCTGTCGACAATGTAAGACGCAATGTAGGAGGCAGAGCCAGAAGGAGCAGTGACTTGTGGTACGATGATGATGAAAGTGGCACAAGATTTGTTAGATTATCCACCCATAATTAATAGAGCTAGCACTAAAGATACAATGTCCAGAGAGTCCAGAGACACCTGGTTGGAAATATTGAGGGTGGTTTATAAACAGTCTGAATACTAGTTGATCTTATCTGTATCTGACTAAGATGTCTTGGTGTTAGGTGTCAATTACCTGCAACTCCATTTGTGCATCTCTGGGTGTGTAGAATATGAAGCAGAGAGGATATGACACCCTACCATCATCATGTTTCATCTGAAAGCTGAAAAAATAAATATAAATGTAACATCAAGCCTGTAATCACCAGTTACATTAAAGTCCTACAGAATGGGTGGTGAGCGTATTGCCATACACCAGGCACAGATCCAGGTCACTACTAGAAATTCTAAATTAGAAAAATCAAATAGCACCCAACCCAGGATTAGAATCCATGACCTCCCAATCAGGCATAATGCTTGCAACCACTCAACCAACAAGGCAGTCAAAAACAAAAATAAATATAACCGATTGTGAAAAATCTCAAGGATGGTAATGTATGATATTTTGGTCCTGTTTGTGATTGGGAAGGGCTGGCTTTAAGATTTTACATTGGACAATTAACTTGCTTGATACTGAATTAGGTAAAATAAATGATGAACAAATTTACATGTAAATGATAAAGCGAGGCTGATGTGATGGTAGGACATCCAGTAAATCTTCAATCTGTAAGTCAGAGAGCTCCTCATCGATTTCCAGCAACTGCTGCTCACGGTTCACCTGAGGCAAAGATTCTGTTTACAATTGATGAGGATGAAGCCTATGTGATGTATAATTTCATTGTTTTTTTTAATAATTTGTAATAGTAAAGTATCAAATTTGTAAATATGAAATCTAACAACAATGGAATCTAACCTCTTAGGACTCACATTATACTTGTCTTGACATATAATGATACCTGATATATTAATAAAATGATACCTGTGCATTGACTGATACTCTTTATCCAGTAAATGTATTATGATTTAATACCATATAATAACACTGTTGTAGCAAAAATAATCATTTGAATATTTAATAAGAAAACTCATGAAATAAAAGTTACAAAAGTAACATTCACTTGGCTGCATCTCTTTATTAGTCACATTCCTGAACAGGGTCGAAGTTCAGAAACGTACATAATAATAACAGGAAAAAAGCTTGATATGATTGTATTTGTTTGCATGGGTGATTGTCGGACCGACAATACTAAACAATTAATATTGATTTGCGAGTTTCAAGAGTTATTCCCTGCCATTTGCTATTCCAAACAGGGCAGTGGATTAATTCCTACCTAACTTTAACGAGTATATCACTCATAGAGAATAAATATATATCTATATTACAAGTGAAAACAGACACCAACAACCGAATAAGGCAATACCAATACACTAAATTGTTATTGGAACATACACACTGGAGGGTAATACATATAAAACAGGAAGTCAGATAAATGGAGATATGTTGTGTCATACCTTTATTATAAGTGCAGCGTTCGACTGTGTTTTCTTAAAGCGGAAAGCATCCAAAGCCTGCATCACGTCCAGTGGGATGTCACAAACATTTACGTTGTGTGACATGGTGTTATATTTACCGTACTTAAATTAAAATAGTAAAGTAACAAAATATAGGGAAGGAACAACTTCCTCGAATTATATGAAGTAATCAACGCAAACAGAACGTAAACTCAGAATCAGTCATCCGTCACGTCAGGCATCAATCAATATTCGATAATAGAAGCGTGACGTGACAGATAGCGTTCGAAAACTACAATCATAAGTTGCCAGCGGTCAAGTAACTAATTTACAATACGTATTTGTAATAACTTAAAATTTTCATTTGTCATAATAAAAAAGAACTTATGGAAAAACTTGATAAAGTAACTGGTCAGGAATCATTAATGACTTACAGAAAGGCCGTAACTCAGTGTCTAAAATATTCATTGGTGTTCATAATTGTTTTAGAATTTAGACAATTCTTTATTTCATTCTAGCAACATTTGAAATTTAATGTTCCTTCTTTCCATTGATGTGTACTCTCCCACAATTTTCTGATCTGTCGATAAACGTCAAATGTCAGTGTCATTGATGCAAATGTCAGTTATTGTATCAAAGAATTTTGTTAAAATTATCGTTTAGTGTCATAAAATCTTAATAAAAAGCTGTGAATGACCCTATTTATTTATTGCGGAAACAAGAACCGTGTAGATCTGTTTGTTTGTGGGCGTTTTGTTAGATAATAGGTTAGCCATTGTGTTAGAATACTTTTAGAAAGTGACAAATTAATGTGTTCAGTGGTAAAAAATTGTGAATTATCGACTTTACAAGTGTTTATGTGGCCTATATAGAGGTCAGCCACTTGAATATAAGTGAGTGCAGTTTGCGATGATCTGAATATACTGTAACTAAAACTAACAAGTCAATAATGAAGCGTATTAGGTACCATATTTGGAATTTAGTTTTTATTGTTAAACTTTTTTTCTTAGTGGAATACTTTCGAATTACAATGTTAAATATATTTCATTAGCTTTTCTTTATTATGAACACAAAAACATTAGTTACCTAATAATTTTTGCCTATTCATTATGTACTTGTTACTAATCAAACAATGCAAAACATTATACAGAAAAGTTTATACACTTCTGTCCTTGAATATATGGTGATTTTCAATTTATATAGATAGGGAGCATGCTTATTTGGTATCTACCAATCATCAGTAATAAGTTTAGAAATATATTGTAAGCAAGGTCCAAGGCCACTTGTTGCATATACATACATTCTTTAACCCCACAGCAATATTGATTTTTAAAACACTGACTATTAAATTAGGCAAATGCTTTAATAGCATTAAAAACAGTCAAACTGTCAAGCATTAACATTCTATTGCTGTGTTTGAATAACTAGTTAATTATTAAACTATGAATATAGTTTTTCTATGGTTTTGACTTCACTGAATGTTTTTTTATGTCTTGTCAGTATACAATGCCAACAATATTGGTAAGAAAACTATGATGATTTAATAATAAAATTATATTAATAGTCACGAAAGTCATGAACAAATCCTTTTATTTTTCATTATCATATATGTAATCTGTCATTATGATTCTAATCTGTGTTCACTGAGATGCCGAATGTTTATCAATATGCAGCGTCTGAAAAGGTTCATAAACATAATGATAATAACCAATAAAGTTTATTACTCATTGACATCTGCCCTAAATTTTTGAGCAACTTGGATATAAAAAAATTAAGTAGCTTATCACAAAACAGACATATGAAAATGTGTGTGGTAACACATTTATTGTTATCATTGTATTATTAATATGACAATATTATATGTATTAAGGAAAGAAAAATTATTAATAAAATATATAGCCCCCTTTGGTCTAGTGGTTAGTGTATCCAGCTGCTAAGCAGCGATCAGTTTGATTACACCGAGTTAAATATTTGAATGATTTGCTTGAGTTCTCTGATTGGATACCAAACACATAAGTATGTGTCTAGAAATGTATATAGCTAGTAGCTGTATTGTTTAGGCATTTCAAATCCCATTAATCATTTATCATTAGTCATGAGTTGCTTTATCTGAACAACTCTTCCATTGTGCACTGTACATTCATTCTTTTTGATGTTCCATTATATTCTACAAAAACAAATGTGACACAGCCACACAGTATTTTAATTATTCAGTTTTAAAGTATGATCAAAATATTTACAATAAATAGTGAATAATTACACATATTTTTTTTAAATAAGTGAAATTATAATTTTATAGAAGTACATTTAGAAAATATACTTTGTAATCTAAACAGTTGAGAATGGTCCAAAGTGTGATGAAACTAAATTGTTTCTTCTGTGTTTTGTGAATAATAATGCAGTGACAGTGTATTGCCTCGGTAGAAATCTTTTATTCATTGAGAAAATTTATAGTTTTATAGAATTAGATGTCATAAATATTAGTCCACGTGCTTCAGTAACTGTTGTTTAATTATAAATGTATGTTGGTTAGAACTGTTGATATTTTGTCTGTCACTGTGGTTGAACTTGTAAGTTTTTTATGACATAAATTCTTTATCTTACAGGTTCAACGTACGGACACTATGATGATAGTGAACTGATACACGCAAGATGGCTGAAACATGTAAGTGATATTATATCATTAAAAAGTCATAGTTCTAGTTGTCTTTTGGTATGGATGATGCAGTATTAGGAGGCAAGGCATTTCCAATACTTGTAATTTAACAAAATAAAAAAATTGAGTAATGTTAAGTCAATGTGTGCATTAATATATTCAAATATATGCAAATTTAATTTGACAACTTAATTTCACACTCCAAAGCACAGAAACACATTAAAATAGGCTCACCACCTACTCCATGGGACATAAATGTAACTGGTGAAACATGGGAGTGTACTCCACTAGAGCCCCTTCAGGGATTACAGACAAGATGTTATGTTTTCTTACTAAGAGTTACCCATCGAAGATCTGATTGTAAATATCAAACCTCTTCTGACGTTCTACCGGGCCTGGGCTATATTGGGTCTGCATGCTATATTTATGTAACCATGCTTTATCAGTGCATATTGTTATCTAAATGTCACTCTAAGGATGCCATAAGCTATGTTGCACTTCAAAATAATAATTAAAAAATAGATATTTACTATTTTTGTCTACCTGTACTGTACTTGTATGTGTGTTCGCTCATCACTCTCGACACTAATGGACCGATTTTAATGAAATTTGCTGCAGTGACAGTTGATTATAAGATGTTACTAATTAAAACTGTGTAAAATAATTATTTAAGATTTACGAAATAATAAAAGATATGTACTGTTGTGACGTGTGTTCAACACAGTAGTCTGGTAACGACTGATTTCGCTCATATGTTTACTATTTCGTCTGCTCGAGTTATATGAGGCGGGAGTAGATGGGAGAGGGAGGGGTGGAAGCGGAGGGGGGGGAGCGGGGCTGGTGTTATTAAGTAGTAGTTACGTCAGTTTGATCGGACGCGTTTGCACCCGGAGCGCACTGTGCCCACTGCCTTATCAAGTTATTGATAACGTTACTAATTCAAACAGTAGGTAAAGGTGGTGATGCCGGGTAGGTAGGCGGCTCTTGCGGAGGCGTATGCGAGTTAGTAGCATAATTTTGGGGTTTACATCTTATTATCTAGACACGCGGTAGCGTGTCAAGCCAAGTTCAAGCATGGAACTGGCGAGCAGGACCGTGTCTAATATTACATGAACTATTTGGAGCCACTTTTCACCTCTTCGTAACTAAAAACGTGTTTAAGATAAACACAACAAATTTTATTTACGTATTGAGACCTTCGAGATACTAGTACCCTAAATTTCATAAACATAGATCGAACGGTTATGAAAATATTGACGATCAAAAATCGGCGTTTTTACTATTCACTGACTGATTGTAGAGAAACGATTAATACATAGGATGTCCCTTGATCGTACCAAACATTAAACGACGTACCTACCTTGGACCATGGGTAGCTAGAACCGAACGAATGAATTGAACATAGACCTTGTGGCGGTCGCGTCTAATGGAGCGTAGTGGTGATGACGAGGAAAGTGATTCGGGAAGTATTACAAGGTAAAATTGTATCTTGTGCTCAATGTAAATAGCATTTTCAATAATTAACCCACGAAAAAAATAACATTTTTGTTCTTAACGTAACGAAAAATTAAAATTATTAAATTAAAAATTGTTTTCATTTGCGGGTAGAGTAAATTAATATTTTGGGATATACATAATATGTGGGGATCACGGCTGTCTGGTCCTATATCAGACAGAGCCTGTGCTATCAGAACTAGGGGTAAGGAAATCTGCACACTTTAGAACTTTCCATAACGTACGTAGAAATTATAAAAGGATGAATGAGGACGATGATCAAAGTTAATGTGTTAATTTTTTGTTGCAGATGAGACGACGGAGATGCTGGAGAAGTCGCCCTCGTAAGTTACTATGTCATTTTATTATGTTATTTTTTCGACATCGTTTGAGGTTGACTTTCGATTTTGTTACGTCAGATACACTTCTACTCATTATTACATAATTACCCCAAGTTCCTTAAGGGGTAGGCAATGCATGCAGAATGCATCTTCATATCTAACGACTTGACCTTCTTTCATAATGGTGAATATGTATAGGTAACAAGGACATTGTTTGACACTGGTCTCCGTAAACGTGTGCCACTCCATTCGGTCTTGTCCTGGAGCACCACAGACTATCCCAGGTCATCAGACGAGGTGTACTTGAAGTGTTGAAGTCGGATACGAAGATATAAGGGGTTGTTTACGTTTACACAAGGTTCGTTACAGATACACTGCTATAGTGCGCAGAAAGGGAAAGCTACTTCATTGAACCATGTGCTCCATACCAATTACTCTCAAAGCACGATTCAAATATATGCTGTTGAGCCTGTTAGGTGGAAGGAGCATACCAAAAACCCCTAAGGGAGGGACGTATATTAATTATTCCTTCATACAACGACCTCTACAATAATGGATACGCGGATACATGACGTTGCCTCACATGGCATACAGTTGACGAGACGCCGACGCCATTGAACAAGTGTAGAAACTTAACTAGACCACCTTCGTGTCCTGTGAAAATGTCGTACTTACACAATCTGCGATACTAAAACTGATATATGTTATCTTGTAAACGATTTTCAATCTTATTATTTTAGTACATAGAGTTTAAAATTTCCTCAATTCGTTGTTTATATAAACAAGTATCAAGTAGATAGCGAAGTAAGTGGTCTTATTGCTTCACAATCGCTTTAGTGATGGCAATGATCGACTTTATTCTATCGATATAATTGCTATGCCTGGTGTATGGCAATAGGCTCACCACGTATTCCATGCGATGTAAACGTAACTGGCGAAACGTGGGAGTGTACTACACTCCCCTGCCTATCCCTTCGGGGATTACAGCCGTGATGTTACGTTTTTAATTGCATTTCGATAAAAATTATTAAGTAGTTTTAATCAGTTTTATTAGATTGTGATTTGTGATAGTACATTTAATTCTATTACTCGATCTTAGATGAATTTTCCATTCCGGTGCAGGTTGCGGTTCGATTCTCATTCATTGTACTGGGGTAATTATGTTGATGCACACAATTCTTTGTTACGTTTACTCACACTTTTAAGATATGTGCAATTATAGAGGAAATAGGGATAAAGTTGCTTACTGACGCTTTGAAATACATGAATCAATCGATCATCATATAATAATTCGGTGTGTAGTAATGAATCAATTGAGTAGGAATAGGTGGTAACCCAATTGCGACATTCCGGGCACAAATCCAGACCCCAGACTATTACTTGGAAATTATTGTTAGAAAAACCTAATATAATCTGGCCCTATGATCAATCTCAAGACACCTTAATCAGCAAACGTACTTGCAAACATACGACCAACGAGGCAGAGGTTAACTACATAGTAAGAATATCATTAAACAAATTCATTGAATTTTTATTTTTGCCTTGTAATTTCAAGCAAAAAAAATAGTATTGAGTAACTAAAATATTCTATTGTTATCAATTAAAAGAAGAGAAATAACAATTGATTCTGCGTTACGATCCTTCATGCATTCATATAAGTCTGTTTTTCTAATACTGATTATAATTGGTATAATCATTAAGAACCGTGTTGTATATTGTTACGTCGTAAATATAACACGTATCGATAATGGACTGCGCTCGTCACTATCCGCATTACTTGGGAGACAGAGTGCAGCCTGAGCGGGGCCCGGCCGTTCGTTTCATTCAGTCGCTCATCCAGTCATCAGTGCTAATACCGCTTTGCGCTGAGCGGGTTGTTGCGCGCTGGTCGGACGTAGCCGCGGCGAAAGTTGTCACGAAAAAAACAAATTTAAAAAGTGAAACGTCATTTTCTGGCGCCATTTATTGTACGACGTTTAATCTGTGAATTAAAGCACTAGTGAATTGTTTCAATCTATTCTCTTAGTGTTGTAGTTGATCGAAAGTTGTTTTCCTGTCTGTTTGTGTTCAAGTGGATTTCTTGCAAGTGGTTTTTTGATGTTGATTGTTGTTTTTTTTAAATATGATTGGAGATAAGGTCCTCGTATTTTTCGATTAATTTGTAATGTAGCTGTATATACTATTATCAATTCTAAACATAAAACTTATCCAAAAGCTGCTTATATATACATATATTTTTGTCTCTCTGTATGTGTTCTAGTCACTTCTACAAGCTAAATATGTATATTTTTAATTTCGTGATAATTTCAAATATGCCTTGACGGGGATAATATCTTCTATTTAATTGCAACGCTCGCAAAAACAAGAAAACTATTTGCAGCTAATTTTAAATTCAACTAAATAAATATTGTATATTTATTATTTACTTTAGTATTACTTTTTAAACGCCCGTACTATACACTTTTAACATTGAAAGTTCGAACCTTGATAAGAACGTAATAGAACATTATCCACAAACTCCCCTAGGAAGTACCGTCCAGCCATAATGCTAATACACAATACCTCGTATAGGCCTGTTTGAAGCCAGGCAGTCACACCACGAGTCGAGAGCTGAGTGCAAGGCCATCAGAGTTACCGACGTAATTTGTAATTGTAATAAACTGATCACGGATATTACTTTAGCACCATTCGCTGTTAGTCACGTGAGGCTGAGGACTGTGGCGACTGGCGACTACTATATGCCAGCGTACTGCCCTATCCTAAAATTTTTACATTTATCTTAACAACCCGATTATTTTTACGATTAAATATTTTAATATGACACACAATTATTTAATGGTGTCATTTATAAGTTATTGTTGTTGTGCCTACCACAGTATCTCTCCATTCAATGGTGACGGGAAGAGAGCGCCTGTTAATATTAAATTCGCTTTATATACCGTTATTGTTTGCGTCCACTGATGGCCCTCGAATAGCACGCCACTGGGCTCGATCTTCAGCTCTTTGCATCCAATCACTGCCAGCCACTTTGCGTATATGTTCACTGCACCTCGCCGGTAGGCGTCCTAACTACGCTTTCCAACTTCTGCTCTCAAGATATACGCTGCTTAACTCTATCGTAAGACAAGTTGTGTCACAAACTGCTGAAAAGCACCTATGCAGTTATTTGTATGAACACCAACTCGTAGCTGCCTTGCATCAGGCTAAATCCTTAATACTACTGTCAGCAAACTAACTGTACAAAGTAAATAGTTTTCGTTTCCCTAACACTATTTACTTTGGGATCGGATGGTTATGTTCAAGTTGTCCTTAGATATTATCATTATCGTTGGTAGTGCATCATGGTAATGATTACGAAGATGAGTAATGTAACAGAGATCTAGCTTGGATTGACTAAAAGCAAATCAGGATGACTCAGCTTTATCAGACGGGGAATAGTAATCTTCTGTAGTTGACAATCTCCCACTTTCCGGAGATTATATGTAAGACTTGATAGTTGCATAATATAGCGAGCTTTGAGGCAGTAATGGTAATGTCGTACTAAGTAAGACAGAAGGGGTGGGGAGTGAACGAATAATGAAGACGAATGGACAAATGAACAGAAAAACGAGGGTAAAAAAGTATTAGATTAAAAAACTATTTTGTGTTACAATATGCGTTGATTTGTCTGTGATTTGTCTTTGTCACGTGGTCTCGGTACTTGATACTGGCATAAGTTTTGCTAAGTGTTTATACAAACGGGCTGCGGTGGAACTGATTGTAGCTAAGTTGCATTTTCGGTTGAAGTTTTATCGGTCGTACTAAAAACTGCACCTAAACTTATAAATTACGATAACAGGTTTTGTTGTCATTCTCGTCGTCGGCGAGTGATGCCGCCTAGGTATAGGATTCCAGGCCGCTAAGACCTCTTTTCTGAGACCGTCAACATTTCAACAGCAGTCTGTTCTTCTAGTGTATAAATAATATTGGAAAATCAACAATGTAACACAATGTTGTGTAAATAGTCTTTGTTCTAAACTATTTACATTGTGCTCCGCCCGCTCGCGTTTGTTCTAGTCAACAATGGACGATCTCTCTCATGGTTGACGGTGTTCTCGTGAATTGTAGAGTTTTTGATGGAGATCATTTCTTTTCTAACCTCTCTATTCTTTTTTAACCTTCTGTTCGGTAGACCCTTGAATGTATGAATGAACATTTTAATGGCTAGCAATTAGTACCCAACTTGAGTTTAGACCTCGTGTAAATTCTTATTTTGCGTATATATAACGATTTTGTCATTAACGCCTTAACACTGACATCAGGATAGGATAGTACATGATCAATGATCTATATCCAAACGAAATTTACTTTCCTTATCGCAATGTGTGTACAAGTAAATCGATAATAATTTAAACGGTAACCAAATACGAAAATGTAACCGTCAAGGGCAAGCAAATATCAGCCCTTATCGGTTATAAACCGAACAAACAGAGCGAAGTGGACGGCAAGTTTGTATCGGCTAACAGCGATAAGCTGATGCGACACCCTAATTGATGCACGTGTAAAATTCGTCGTTAAGGCCGGTGATCCACTGATGAGTAACGCCTATTAATCAGTTCTGTGGATTTGATTGGACCATTCGCTATGATAGTTTAATACTTTTATCATATGTTATGTTTTGCCGTAGTTCGAAATGATCAAGATAATTATTTTCTTTGATAATTATTATATTATTTTTATTATTATTTCGACACGCTAAGAAGAAGAAGAAGAAGAAGAAGAATTATTATAATAATTATCAGTTAATTATAACATCTTACATAGTCTTTAATCTTCGGCAATTACGTATAAAATCAATTTTTTATCTTAGGTGAATAATGAAAAATAAAACTGTACACCAATACTAATTTCGGAAAATATTCAGTATTCAATTTGCTTGTTGGTAAACATGTTGATGTTTGTAAAAGCTGTTTTAGGTTATTTTTTAAGTTGACAGTCGCGTTATGCTAGGGGCGCGTTTGCATGAAACGTCGGCCTTAAAATACTTGAATACGCGCAGAAGCAGCAAATAGCGTTCGAATACCTGTAAAAAGATATTTTATTATTATCAAGATAATTATCAAGGAGTATTTATCAAGATAGTTATAATATCATGATAATGTGATAATTATGGAATCCTGTGTTTTTCATGATGACATTACTATTTATTTATAATAATTGCTAAATTCCATTCCATTGAATGTTATCTTATTTCTTGTTATCTATATATATCTGTAATAACACATTAGTAATGTCGATATATGTAAGTTGTACATGAAATATTTTTGGAAAATGTTAATTGCTATTTGTTACAAGGATACCACAACACAGATTAAAAAAAAAATTGTAGTTAATCTCTGTTTGTTCCTGTTAAAACTGATGAAAGTATTTAAACCATATTGGGTATGGCGAAAACTTATTTTAGGGGCCAAGATATAAGATATTTTATACTGCGGGAAGATGTGTAATTTTAACTGGAAAATACAATAGTTCGTTTGGCACAGCGGCTTTGACCAAATTCGATATATTTTTAGTACCTATATCATTTAACTGTGACGTTTTATTCGTCGTTATTATTTTACATAGCAATTTGCTTGCAATAACAATATAAGTGCAGATAAGTACAGACATCGATATTAATAACAATAATTATCAGTAGCTATGCTTATTATTTAATTATATTCGTACCTACGTTTATAATATAGGCGATATCATATGTAATCTCAGCAATACAGCTCTGTAGGCAATCAAACAGATAATTTAAATGTTCTGTGTGGAAACCGGGGTTCAATTCCCAGTGCGTTCCTTAAGTAGGAACACGACGAACGTTGCTATTGTGGAGTACTTACACCGGCTGAGTCAGAACCTAATTTTAACAATGTTTAACTTTAAGGCGTTTTCAAGTAAATCTAGGACCATAGAAATAATAGACGTAGAGTAGGATAGCTAGCCTAAAATGTGTCCATCGAAAAAAAGAGAAAGCAAATGAGGCCACCTATCTATCTTTTTCACGCACAGGTAGCGCTAGCGCGAGTTCATTATTTAAAAATCAAGCTGTTCTTTTGCTACCCATGCGTCAGTAGTAAGATAGAGAGAGATAGATAGGGCTATCGCGATCGTTTCTCTCTTTCTAACCGTCTTACGTTGTCGCTTGTAGGCAGCCGTATGTCTTCCCTCCTCTGTATATAATACTTCTAAGTCTAGGACAACGGCGTGTTTGACATTTCTCATATTACCTAAAAATGACATTAATGAAACAGGAAAACCACTAACGAATACACTGACAGACAGATGCAACTTTTTCTATATTTATTTCATGTTTTTGTTTTTTGACTAGCTCACCGTTCATTTTACTAACGAATTTAAATACGCGTAATAGCAAAAGGTCGAAAGTGTAAACTGAAAGTGTTAGTGTGTAACGAAAAATGTCGTAAGTGTAATTTAGAAGTGTTTACAAGACTTGTAAGTCCATATTGTCACTTATCGACAAGATGGCGTCGAGGAGTTACAAGTACCAGAGACTGGACGATGCAGAGCTCGGGTGAGTGACTCCTTATTTTTCTGAAATACTAAAGGACGGAATCATTTTAAAATTTTAATATTTATTTAATTATTGCCTTTTTTATTATCTTATTGCATAGAATTTCATGTATGTATATATGTATATCGCCCTTTTGTTCGCCTGATATAATCTTGTCAAAAACGAAGAGTGAGATTGTAGAGACAATTAATGATGGGGAATTAATATGAAAGACTAAGTATGCAAGAAGTGGCGGTGTCGTTAAAAAAACACTTTTAGGCCACCTTCAGACCTTGTAAATTGTGTAGCAGGAGCAATAACCATTTATATTTAATACGTAATACTGGATTCTTATAAAAGAAGAGCTCTTTCGCGGCGAATGTCTAACTAACCATTTGGCAGCTACATTAAAAAAAAGCTAAACATATTCAATGAAAAAATCTCGTCAAGGTTAGGTTGAATGTTACCTCTATTATCGTCATATTTAAAACTAATATTGCAATTTTAAGACATTTTCCCCCATTTATTAAGGCCCCGTTACTCGATCGGGTTACGAAACGACAAACTCGGCCAAGGAATCAATAATAATTGTTATCTGCGTGAAATTGATTGTGTATTTAATTAGTTTTGCGATAAGGGAATATTGGAACTTGGCATCAAATACTATGGGAGTGGAAACAACGCAGGACACGTTGGTGATAAGTTATCAATGAATCGTATACCCGCGATTATTGTCTGATGGGCAGAAGACCGTTTGTAAGGTGAATTCCGTCCTTATTTTGGTACTCAATGGGCTCGTGATTCAGAATACACATGGCGCCATCTCTTATCGAATGATGAAAGTTTACACCACGCGTTAATCTCGAACTATTTTCAAATGAAAACATGTGTCAAATATTTTTCATCAATGGTGTTTTAGACTTTGTATATGCTTCAAATATTTTGTGGAATGTATGTTGTAATGTATCTTTACACCCGTTTTATAAGTTTACGTGCTAATGCAGAGGATAGAATCTTATGTTTCAGTCGAATTGCAGACAATTCAATCATTATACTCCACACCTATTTTCTTCATACAACGCTAAGTAATAGCGAACCCATTGATGCTGGTGGACAGAGGCACGAACGATGCTTTCAAGTATAGCCCTCAGTTTGTGGTTCGAAGGGTTTATTGTAACGTAACATGTTGCTAGAAAATTTGCGCGTATATCTGTATAGATAAGATAATATATCGGCAATGTATTGTTGTGGCGTATAAAATGTGTGTTATCGCAGTAATTCCTTTTGAAATAAGGCGTCAATGATACACCAATAAATTTGAGTCGTAACAGTGGAGGGTGTGATCAAAGAGAGTGGTTGGATTGTAAAAATGTAGTTCTGGAATGTTCTAAGATATACTCGTATCTAACGTAAGATCTAACTCGAACAAGCTGTGCAACCATTATCTCGATTTCATGTTACAATTAATGGCACTATAATATTTGTGCTAAATCTTATGTTATAGACATAACATCATGCCAGTATTTCCACGAAAGGGCCTTCCCTATCCCCTTCGGCAGCTATATTAAACGTCCCATTAAGAAATGACGGTGAGATATAATGTTATAGAATTGTGATATAGAAATAAAAATAATATGAGAGTATGATGAAGATCTTTTAGACATTAAACCGTTATGCATTTAATTGAATTGTTCGCGGTACTTGCGTGTGCCGCGCCGCTGACGCCCCCGCGGCCGGCGCGTGGGCGGGTGCCATCTGCCCACGCGTATTGGCTTATAGAAGAGTTTATGAAGTTAATTGCCCTTAGACTCCTATATAATATAATAATAATAATAAATCTGCCCCCTGCTCCTACAGACTCCTTAACAACATGTCGGTGTTAAAGGGGACAATTTAATTTAGCGCTAGGATTCAGTTTTCTGCAAGCAAGGGCTTTGTCGTCTCCTCTTGTCCATGTCGACCGTTGTGTAAATTTCATAATTATTATCGATGTGCTTTTTGGCCTATTCGGCCATTGCTTAGTGAATCTGACTGTTAAGCCGCTGCTTATGGGTTCCATTTCTACCCAGACCAAATGTTTGTCTGATGAACACAAGCCATTTGTTCTGTCTAAGTGTAGAAAATATCTATATAAGTAAATATTTATATCAATATATAAAGTTTACCAGCCGGCTGGTTACCGTGGTCCAGGCTCTGCCTACTTTAGGATCAGAAAACTATGAAAATTGTGCCAAGTAATTTATATTTATGTATATGAATATTAGGTCGTGCATTCCACTATACAAGACATTTATTGTTATATGTACATAATTTTATATTCAAGAACGCGTAGGGTCGTATGCACGTATGCATTATGCATGTGTAACGTCCTCCATCACCATCTTGGAAAATCACTTTGCTTGCTTATAGGTTTTCTTTCACGGCTCCGTTCGGGATATTTCTGATATGTTATGTGCCTTTGTATGTACTAAAATTTTTATATTCGTGTATTAATACGAATGCTGCATACATAATACATTATATAACTTTTTTTTTTTAATGTTAGATGTACCTACTGATACTATTTATTTTATTTTGTGTTACATCGAACATGTTTCTGCCACTGACCCCATCATTTTATTAACCTTAATTTCGCTTTATAATATAATATATTATAACAGATGTTTATCTTAACATTGCTCACGCGAAAAAAAAAGGTATAAGCAAAAGAGTTATAACACCCTCCCCCCTTGCTCTCCCTCCATCCTCCCCAACACCTCAACCCTCGCGTAAATATGTTGACCGAACTTTTTAATAAAGGTCGCGCAAAATTTAATTTGCCGAGGCACGAGAGCGGTGTACGCCGCCTACGCGCAAGTATGTAGGATATTATGGAGACGAGACTCTCGTAGCTCTGGCGCGCTGATGACTAACGAGCGAAGGGGAAGTAAAGCAATGTTGGGTACGGTCAATTCGCGCTGACACTCGTAAAAAGAACATTTTTGCAAGCGTTCTCGTGTTGTGGTGATCGTCGTGTGTCGTCAAGTGATCTGTGTTGGTTGTTGTCGTTGAACCTTGTCGGAAGCATTAAGCATGTCCTATAAAAGGGCTTAATAGCTGAATAATTTCGCCATTGATCTGCGCTGATTTATTCCAGCCCTTCTCCCTTTTGTGGTTACGGACAGGTGCCCATTGTCCTACATAGACATGTAGTATTGAGACAGGTCAGGGTTTAATTGGGATAATTTTTTATGAATGCACCCTTCTGCTTTGAACCTTACAGTACCTCAATCGCTTTTTAAATGTAAACGATGTATTATCTATTTACGAAGTATTTCATTTTTCTTTTTCTCTTTTATTTACACTACTTAGATTATCGAGTGTATCTTGGATAGCATTATGCATCTCTTGTCCTGTAAATTTCCTGTTATAAGACAAAAGTCGTGTGCGGATTCCAGTAGAACAATACTTATAGAGATCTTAATGGCGAGGCCAGTGTGAGCTGTATGGACGACGGCCATGAACATGACGATGGTGGATGATATTGTACATTCCAGCGGTCGCCGCAGCCGATTGCCTTTTGTCTCGTATGCTAGCTATAACAGAATTCCCTATACCATAACCACGTACTACAAAGTGAATACATATTATTTAACATATCTAAGTTGGCAGTAGTCTGATGACGTCACCGGAGTTCCCACGGCGATAAGTAGTAGAAGACAACGCGTGGGAGAGCACTGTGGTAACGGGGAGCGTATATACATATGTACATATACATAGGGGCGGATTTATCTATACTAGCTAATATATTAAAGATGAAGAGTCTGTTTGTTTGTTTCGCTACAATTATTAGTTGCTTTTAATATTAATATTTGTAGAGTAAGTCGGAAGAAGTGTTTGAAATACCTAATGATTAATGATACGTTAATACTATGTAATACATATAAAGATATTGTTGTTTTGTTTTGTATATTTACAATTCATTTATTCTTCAGATTCATTGTTAGAGCAGATTGAATGCGCCTTTTTGAGGATGCCTTGTTGATTGTCATCATCTGAAGGACATTCATTCATTTTATTGATAAATTGTTAATTTTCATTGTTTGTTCGATTAATTTACATTAATGGCATGCGATGTTTTTGTATGATTATTTTATTACTTTTTATACGGATTAATTGATAAATATTTATTTTTATTGTTTATCGTTGCTGCTCCACGCTTGTTACCGATAGACCTGTTATTGTTGCTTATAATTTTTATTCATATTTTAGTACTGTATGATCGTGTCGGTGCACGCTTTGTTGGAGCAATGTAATATTATGTACGTTTAAATGTAAATAAGTAAATTGTGAGTAGAAAGTATTCTTGCGTACCAGCTTTCTTTTCTTTCTTATCTTATCCTTGAAGTGCAATGTCAATAACAATTTTGGAAAGTTGTAATTCGATTTGTAATCTGGTCTTTTTTTTTTCTTTTTATTTATGTGCGCATTAAACTACCTCTCTCTCTTCAGTCGGTCCCTCAGCGCACTGAATCCCGGTTCCTATGCTGAGTCACATTCCATTTTATGCGATCTGTGGCTTAATAAGGAGTAGTAATAAATATGTACCTACACATTAAGGGAACGTTTTCTTTACTTTGGAAACAAACAGCGAACTGAAGAAACGAGAAGGTTGACAAAATGAAAAGTGAAATAAGAAATGTAAACTTACGGCGTGCAATGGATTGATTGTAACTTTCGCTTTTAATCCAATTTCGCCGCGCGCGGTCTCGCGATCGTGTGCCGCCGGTGGCTTTGAACAAGGTTGTGCGCGCCTTTCTCTCCGCCTCAGATCATACATTATCTAAACGACAAAATGTCACCGGTTATTACTACATACATAAATATGTCCTATATTATTATTACATCGTCACATCGGGTCGTTTACGGATGCGGCGTAGAGCATTGAACATTACGTAATATTACGACCGTATCTCCCCGATGGGGTAGGCTGAGGAGTGTCGTACGCTCGCAAGTTTCATCAGG
The DNA here is from genome assembly GCA_018244795.1 of Parelbella ahira ahira. Lineage (NCBI taxonomy): Eukaryota > Metazoa > Arthropoda > Insecta > Lepidoptera > Hesperiidae > Parelbella > Parelbella ahira. The sequence goes on from DWME01000849.1 coordinate 19,815, forward strand.
TATTTTATAGATCCGATCTTATAAAAGCGCACCTTTTGTATCTTCTACATTCATCACTGATATACAATCGCGCTGGGAATCGGTGTACGTACATATGTATTGTTTTTATATACTACTTGTGCTACCCAAAGTTTATCTACTTTATATATCAGGAGCGATAAAACTATTTATTTTCATAAGTATCTATTTGTTTTTTATAATAAATATGACGTATCAAATGTTACTGTATTTATAGTTCACTGCATTGTCAATAATGGCTTACACGTAAATAGAAGATATAATATGCTACCGCGGACTTTTATGTAGCAATATCTAAATTCAAATTCAATTTCAAATTCTTTTATTCATTATAAAGTATATACATACACTCAATGAAAGTCATGTTTTAGTCATTGTACTTCGGCTTTGTGCGCCCCTCAGGCTTTAGTAGACCGGGAGAAAAAACTTTTAAGGGAAACATTTCCGCCGCACATTGTACTCGTGGAACTCTTGCGATTTTTGGAGCATTCGACAAATTCACCTTACTTGACACCTATCGGCATATTGTCGACCAATTCTCACAGTATCTTTATAGATTGTAGCCTTCTTGTTATTCTGGTGTGTTAACTATTTTATTGTAAAGTTTCATTAAAATTCAATCAGTCGTTTTTATGTTAAGGGTTACCAAACATCCATCCAGACATCCATTTACAGAAATTTTTGCATTTATAATATTAGTAGGATATAAAAGTATATGAATACTATACATATAAATATATACATATGTGTATAGATTATTTACATCAAGATAGAACAAACGCTAATGCTCATCACACAATTGTTTGTCCTATGTGGGAATCGAACCGACAACCGGCTGCTCATCAGCCAGTTCACTAATCCCTGCACCAACGGACCACTCATGTTGAAACATAGTATGGAAGTTATTTAGGTTTATGCTACAATAAAGTGCCACAGAAAATATAGATTAAACTCAGAGGTTAATCAATTGACTCAGAAAGCCCATAGTCAATTACGCCAAGGGTATACTAAACACGGTCGACATAACGCTCTCACGAGAATTCAACATCCGGTTAGAGTATAGAACAGTTCGCGAATTGGACAATGGATTCGCTTCTGACATCGTTACCATCCATCACCATCGTTATCCACCTTTGCTAATTTTCCGCTACTGCACACGGTCTCCTTTCGGAATGAGATAGTTTATATTATAATTTAATACGCTGTTCGTTAAACTCCATGGCGCACAGGTTTCGTTTCGATAATTTCCTTCACCGTTGCAGAAGGTGAGGTTTGCTCTTAAAACGCACATAATTATAGTACACGCACATACGTATGTAGTAATATGACGGAAAAGATGCGCATCAGGATTTGAAAACAAAATTCCTTGAGTGGAATCCTGAATGCTACGTTACTAGAGTATCTTTACGTTTCTTGTCTATTAATCATAGCATCTGACAAATCTCTAATTTCCTCTTTCCCTCTCCGCTCCTCAAACGGCGGTATAACGTCCGGCAATTGGGCTTGGCATTGATTGATCAATGCCTACATTGATAGGTACATGTAGTTAGCGCACCGTGTAACCGCATTATCTTTATTATTAAAACATTCGCTATAGACTTTGAAACACACACACCGCTGACGTGCGTCCACATTGTGTAACAAGTTCGCATGTATGCGGTTGCTGCAAACATCTATTATATCTCAAATAACAAACATCTGTGTGTCTTATGTTTAATCTGTGCTACGAATTATCAAACACAATGTGGCTACGCTGCCGTTACGCGCGCGCTTTCGTCTCATTGGTATATTGGCTGTCATTGGGTACAGATAAAAAAGTCAACACTTAAAACTTTGTACAAAGTTCGTTCGGAAACGGTTCATCTTGGTAAGTTTATTTTTATGTCATATGTTTACTAATGTTCTAATTATCAAAATAATTCCATTTGTCGTCTATTACATGGCAATTTCGAAATTGCTGAACCAATCACTCGTATAATGAAATGGAATTAATTAACTCCAACTTTGAGAAAGGACGCAAATGATTTAGATTTTATTGCTTTTTATCTCACTAGTTTTGCAATTATTTAGATTAGGAATGTTAATTTATTATTTATGCAATGTTAGTATTATAATATCGCTGTTATCGATACGTTACATAAAAAATTACTCCTGGCAGGCAGGAACGTTGTTATAATTTGAAAGTAAGATGGACATATAATATTAATAATATTTTTTTATTTCGTAATTTTTCCTTTAACTCTTTGCGGCACTAAATGTGACAAGGTGAGTTTTTGTTGTAAATATAAAAAAGGTTAAATTATACCTATTCTTCTTTAACTGAGCAGCCATAGTAAAATACAATTAAAAAGACGTTTTATTTTTTTAAAATAGTGAATGGCCAAACCAGTCTTAGGTTTTTAATGTTTTATTGTTCGATGAACGTTTTATTTTTACCGTCTGTTTCCTGGTGTATGAGATTCTCAGTGCATGTTATGGTCGTCATTATATTAGACCCGAATATTCCAAAGATTTAAAAAACTATAACAATGTATGACTCCAACGCACATGTAACCGTCAGTAGAATTAAAAAGGTAGAAATTTGCTTCTTTATTCGATGTATTCAGTTGAGTTTACGGCAACTTATCAGTCACTTTGTTTTATTTTTCTTCTTATTGGTTTTTTATCGATTAAACGACGGGAAATCCATGGTAATTATAGGTTTCGAGGTATTTAAAAAACTGCGGCAGAAACACTTCACGTTTGATATAACTTTGTTGAATTAATTTAATTGAGTGAAGGAATGAACGAATTTACTTGTGTCAGCTAATATAAACGTCTAAGTAATATGGTGTAAAAGACAAAGTTAATAATAATTCTTCTTCTTCTTCTTTGAAATTTAATAAATTTCGTTCATAAGGATTTAAATGCCAATTGCTTATAACAATACTCGTAAATCACATTTAAATAATTTTTTGTAAATAATCGATGTCTCTACATAGAAGATATGTTTGAAAAACTACTATTAATGATCTGCAGGAACGCAAAAGAACTCAAACAATGTTTCTAAAGAATTGTTGTCTCTTTGTGTGCTGTTAATATCAGAAACGGCTAAGCCGATGCCGGTGCGGTTTTTGCTGTTGTAAGCTTAACTTATATTCAATGTTTATTTTCGATGTTACGCTACATTTACAGAGGAGCGTACTACACTCCTCTGCCTATCCCTTTTAGGGATTATAGGTTCGCTGTTAGTTGTTTACATTTATATTCTAATCAACACAAAAACTTACATGGTTGCATCAGTGTTGCAACACGTGTTCAGCGAAGCGGTTTGCGTATGCGCGGAAGTTGCTGCTCATGCAGTTCCTGAAATTCGATTAAGTGATCGGTAACCGGAGCAAAAGATATGTTTCTATGTAGGTATTATGTGTATTTAATGTATATGTTTTATACATGTATTATATGCATTATTTCTACTTAACTCTATTTGTCATAAAATATTGCTCGATTTAGCAGAGATCAACATTTTTATGTACAAATTCAGTGGCATTAATAATGATGCGTTTGGACTCTTTTGTAAAGCCATCATTGCCATATTTAAATTAAATTATATCTATAACTGTCCTCTATGACGAGCCTGGTGCCTAATGTAGATCAAGAAAAATCTACTAAGTCTCAATAGTTCCTCCCTGCCTCGCGAGAAGTGTGCTTCTCTTCGTGCCGTGCGTCTCCACCCACCAATACTTACCGATCTCGCCTTCAAAGCGATATCACTATTACATCATCACAACGGCGTGTTACAGTTAACTTCCGCGAGTTATAATTACGACCCCGTTTAGATACTCGTAAGATTAACCTATATTTTCTTTAATAAATTTTTTCAAATTTTTTTTACATAAAATTGAGTTAATATACCGTATGAATATTATATGCATATCAATATTATAAAAGCGAAAGTAACTGTCTTGTCCGTTACGATATTGCGGCAGCGGCTTATTTAATTTATAATGAAATTATAAAACGGCTCAATAAAACTGTTATAAAAAAGATTAGCTTTAAGGAATAACCAGTATGTATCGAAAAGTAAAAATACAAGTTAAGAGTAAGGGGCTCCAAGCATTATCTTACGTGACCAAGCCTGCCCGTGATGCACCCTGAACAACAGATGAGCCTCTGGCGACTGGCTGATCGCGGTACAGCAGAACCTACCTAGATACGCCTACCTGTCCTGGCCGCTGGCGGGCAGCAGCATAGGTAGCGTGAGAAGCAGTGCTCTGCGCTCCCCAGCAGGCAGCTGGCAGCATAAACAGCAAAACATGAAGATCTAAAGTTATAGTCCGTCACGTTTGCCCAGAACGAGCCAGTAGACGTCACTTATCTCGAACAATATAATTGAGAACTTTAAAGTGCGTACGTTTTGCTCGCGCTGTTTTAATATAGCGCTAAGTATATGTATATTAATTAATATAAAGGCACATCACTTGGTGCCATAGGCTTAAAATCCGAGACCCCGCAGTTGAACCCTATATTAGACCATCCATTGTTCATCTTATGTATGTGTGTGTGTGAATAATTTAAATGTAGTTATTATTTAATAACACATTAAATAATAACATTTATAAAATTATAAACTAATATCAAAGTCAACAAGCGCTGCAGCCGCTTTAGGGCATAATATATTTGCACTCGGGGCACTTTGCTCCTTCCGTTGCGGACACACGTATTTACAGGAAAAAGAACAGATAAAGTATTGAAAGATTTGTTTACATATTTAACTATGTTAATTTTTTAAATCCTTGCCCTAACCTTGCCGTGATCGATGGGCGCTCACGAAGAGGGACTCCGAATGGGTCCTAGGAAACTCGTCTGGTTATCAGGAAAAATGCCAGGATATAAATTAATTATAGTAATATATGTAATATTGATATTGTGCTATTACTCATTATTTTAGCATTTGTCTGTCGCTGCCTAGCATTTGATAGCGTCGGTTCAAGTGAAATACTGTTCAAGCGATTGTCTACATATAACCACCCCTCTCATAATAAGGCATTCACAATGAATTGAAACATAGACCGCGCACTTGCGGGTTTACTTATCCAAACATGTCATTTTTATTCTTTCGCCAGTTCTGGTATATGCCTAATGGCCTGACAGTGTGGCTATAGCAGAATGTAGTTGCTTTTATTTTAAAACTGCACGTAAACTACAATTTTTTTAGCTGCCGAGCAATTCTGCTAATCCGCGTTTGGTTACCGTAGCAAACTGTCCTTCACAATCGTCATTCTGGCAGGAGATTTGTGTTCGACAGTGGAACCGTAAAAGAGTTATTACTGGTATAATTTATAGCTATAACTAGTTCACAAACAGCGCTATTAAAACAATGAGCGCTCGAAGCGCTTCTAGCGTTGAACGATGAAGAATCGTGTCAAGCGCTGCGTGCACACGGGCAGATTTTGCACCCGGCGCGCGGTCTCCTGCTCAAGTAATAGCTCCGATAGCGACGTGGCAATGTGCGGTCAGGTCTGTTTGTGAACAGTGTTGTCCAACATCTGACGGTTGAGGAATGTGAGTCTGCTTTCTTAAATTCGTTTTTATCTTTCTCATATACACACGTCGCTTATTGTAATCTCATTATCAACTGGTTTGTTTAGTGCTTGCAAGAGCGACTGCTGAGTAAGAGGTTTAGAGTTCAATTCCGGAGTCGGTCAAAGTAGGTACTATTGAGTTTTGTATCTTGAAATTCCCAGTAGTTGATCGGAGGCTGGATTAGTGCTCGGTGCACGGCATTGATCTAACGACTTATTACTCGGGACGTGTAACACAACGGGTGAAATGTGGGAGTATACTACAATCGCCCTCTTCGAAAATTGCAGACGTGATGATACTTTTTTTTTCTAAACCGTTTTATGATACACCTGAGATTTGCCACGCTGTTGCGCAACGTGCAATTAACTAATATGACATTAATTGTCTTTTAAATTAATCCGTACAAGTGTTCGAACTATTTAAATACAATGCATGTAACGTCTGTGTCCTATCAGTTTAAGAAAAGACATGCTATGCACTGTCCGTTACATTTGCTAATGCTTTTGACCTAGACAATTTATCGATACGAAAAGTGCGTATAATAATAAAATGAGCAAGTGACGTCACGCACTGAACCGGGCTTATTTTTGTGTTACAGCATGTAATTTCAGATCTGTGATACCTACTTTATATGGCATTGGTTCATAACCGTTGCTCTGCAGATCACAGCTGGTGCCTGAAGGTCTATCTGAGATATTTAAATAATTATTACATTATATTATGTAGGATATTGGCGAAAACCCGAGTGTCTTATCTACTATCATCATCATCAGTCTATTTCAGTCCACGGCTGGACGTAGTTTTCCCCCAATGAGTGCCAGCGCGCCCTATGCTCGGCTTGTTGCATCCAGCATCTGCCTTCAGCCTTTCGCAGATCGTCATTCCACCTAGCCGCAGGGTGTCCTACACTACGTTTGCTCAGCCGCGGTCTCCACTCCCGAACTTGCCTACACCACCGGTTGTCGGTTCTTCGGCAGATATTTCCAGCCCATTGAAACTTCAGCAAGCTAATCCTTTGAGCTATGTCGGTGACTTTGGTTCTCTGACGGATAGTTTCATTTTTGATCCTATCCTTCAGAGAGACCCCGAGCATAGCTCGCTCCATAGCTCGCTCGCCATTATCTAGTATAGGGGTTTAAAATTTTGGTCATCTCGAATCTATCCCCCGAATCTATAAGTTCAGTGTTAACGACCTTGACTGTTTAGTCAGATGTGTCGGTTCGATTGTTACCTACGACAATTTTCGTATCATAAGCACCAGTAGTGTAGTGTGTGCCTGAGTAAAAAATTATAATATCTATACATGCATTTAGTAATGTTAATATGTCAGTTTATCAGTCGTCGCATTGCACATACTTCCTTAGTCTAATTTAGATGGCCAGGTATGAGTTGTGCTATGACGGTATATTACTATTTTTTTTATCCGACTGAGATATCTATACGGTTGCTGGACGTCATCGGAGAACCCGCAAGGGTTGCCATCGCTTTTTTTTTATTTAACCTAGCAAACAGGCAAACGGGCCATTTTCTGCTAAGTGGTCACCATCGCCTAAAGACATTTGCGACCCCCGAGGAGTAGCCAATGCTTTGCCGGCTTTGAAGGAGAGTTCTCTGCTAACGGTGTACACCAAAACAGATAAAAACTATAAAAACGAAATAATGTATTTTTGTATTGTACCAGCGAGCCGAATGAGTCTCGGATTAAACAGCTGTTTCTGCCAATTAAGCAAATAACATTGTCGAGAGCTCACTTCATTGGTAATTATATGTATGCACCAGTCAGGTGACTTATTAAATATGCGCGTAATAATAATATAAATACCTACTCAGGACGAGCCACATGTGGCTATTTTCGTGTCAGATTACGGTCAACCAGTACCATGGTAACCGGTTAGCTGATTGAATACATATCTGCACAGGTTATATATAAAAATCTAAGTACATACTTATATAGATCATTATTTACTCATCCCGTAACTTTTTGTCGTGAATCGGAATTGAACCCATAACGTCTAGTTCAACAGTCAGGATCAATGAAAATTATACTGATGGGCTAATCAGTAAATAGATATAGTTTTACCCTTGTGTCATGTGTCATGTCGTAGCGTGTGGGGTTCGATGCTGGCACGCGTCTCTGACTCTACATCTATAAACTGTACAGATCGTTGGGAAACCATAACGCCTTATAGTTCTCTATGATACTAGGACACTGCTGTCCAACTATGAAACGGTAAGAAGGATGATGAGAATAATGATGGATGACATCTGCAATTCACTTGCGTTTCGCTAACATATGGAAAACCATCGGTCGGTCGAGTTTCCATGCTCCGAAGATCACATCTGTCGATCGGTCTCAGTTAATACTTGAGATCGGATTGAATCCGACTTAGAAATCTATGAAACCGATATGCATGCGTATGGTTGCGTAAAAAGGATTAAATTAAGTCTGAAAATGAGGAAAATATGAACAAAAATATATTTATTTTTTTAATTCAAATTCATTACGATTATTATATGGCTTTGTTCCTTTCATTATCCTGCACGAACAAAAAGCGCGTGTTTACCGAGTGCACTCAAGAGTCGTCCGGTTAATATGTTTGTGTGGACGCGTAATACATTTGTAGTGTACGTACGACGCGCTGAGGATAAATGATGCGTGATTGATTTCCGCAACAGAGTTTATATTTACACTTCAACTTATTTAAATAGGTTTTAATATTGTTAATATAGCGAAAATATGCATAATTTGTAAATCCGTGGGAGGTATAATATTATAACTTTTGAGGACTGGAAATACTACACCTCTATGTATGACCCTTCGGGAAAATACAGGCGTGAGGTTATATTATTGCTTTATTACTGAGACCGAGCTAAGCTTTCGAATGCATATGCAAATGCATATAATCCAGTCTCTAGGTTATTACCTACGTTCAAAAATGTCAAGTCAATGCTGCTTGACCCATTTTTATAAATTTTTGAATTATAGAGTGATTAATACAATAACAAAATACATAAGATTTGTCATGCCTCTTTCTTACAGATGTAGGCAGAGACCAAATTTCCACTAGCTATAGTTTTTGCAAATTTTGGTCACCTATTAAAGATGCTCTAAACCTTCTAAAGGGCGTCTCCGATTCGATTGAAGTACTTCCACTTAGCTCTACTTCTTCCGACTCTATCATTCGCACTCGCCATATAGATACTGTAACAAGATCCGTAGTAACCATCTCAGTGCACATTTACGATCTCAGAACGTGACCACATGACCAGTACAGACGATACGTGAGATTGTATTTACATGGTAATGTTACTGTCCAGGTTGTTGTTTATACTCAGGCTATATATGGTATTTGGCTTATGATTTTTATAGTCACTTTACGTTACGTATATGATGATTCGTTGACAAATATAACGTCAGCAGTGTCAAACTGCGTAAAAGCCAACATTACACTACTCTGACACCCTCAAATGCCCTATCCGTAAAAATCGAACTAGCACTGAGCGAATGCTCATTGTCATAATTGGTTCAGAAATCCTAGTGAAGAAATATAATATGAATCATTTATCTGTGTGTCTATATACAAATTTATTTAAATAACATATTTATATATATAACGCGGAACTCTACCACTGTGTCCAGAATATCCGCTTCGTTTGATTGAGTTTGGTAATCTGTTGTACCTAAAGTGGAAATAACGCATTGTGATTCGTCTTAAGGGTTCTATGAA
>DWME01000850.1:0-29121 GCA_018244795.1 Parelbella ahira ahira
TTCCGATAGTTCTAAACGGCTTACAAGGTCTCGTGCCAAACGTCGAGACCGAAAACGTCCAAGTTATTGCAAAAATAACTGATTCAAACGCTCTATTGTAGCAATGTGGCATGTCGATGCGACTCTATAAATTTTATACCTCCTTTGCGAAGATTTACTCCTTGTGGCGCAGTTGGTACATAGTTGCACACAATGGTACGTGTGGCGTAGAGTTCTGGAGTTGTAGTGTCAATTTTAGAAAGCACGTTTTGTGTGGAGGGTTTATTGGTTGTCGGTGTTAAAGGCTCATGATGAAGCATCAGCGCGGTGGTATTGAAGACAATGCGGGGCAGTGCACGCTTGACCTCACCTCGCTTCGAGATTATGCTTATTTGCTTTTTATTTTATAGAAAACGAGCAAAGTGGCGGCTTAGCGGCAGGATGTGCACGAGCAACAAGAAACGAGCTGTATCTAGCGTCGGCTTTTTGCGAAATAAATGGCGGATGTATTAATATTAGCCTTCTACCTCGTACACTCACGGTTATAAAATAAAAACGGGTGTTTTTTTATATTTTATACATAGATATAGAAAATGAGTAGCGGTCGAGGATGCATTTAAATAGATTGAATATTCAATTTGACGGTTGCGAATGTAAGTTATATATGTAATTTGAAATTTGCAATCCTTGGCAAACGTTTTCGTTTATTCTAAAATAATTTTTGAATAAAATCTTGCAATAAGAATTAATAATTTTCCAATTTCACCTTTTTCATACAACATTTATTTCTAAGATTTTCTAGCTTAGACACCTTTTTTACATCTACATATCTTTACCGGTGAACAATAGTGTTTACTTCGTTTTGTTGCTATTGGGCGGGAGAGTTTCTAACTTAACATACACAGTATTCCATTTTCTCCAACCGGGCGTTAACATATTTTTGATTCAACTCAGCTGGAACTTTGTATTTCATTATAATTCAAGCACAGAGATGCTCAGGATTCTATTATCACTTAACTTGGCGATAGTAACAAGCGGTTCGGTTTTCTGTTTTCTAAAAGTATTGTGCGAAGCTACAGCAAGATTGTTATATAAAACAATTTAATTGTATTCGTTTACTTTCGATTTTAGATTTCTGGTTATAAATCGGAAACAATATTCGTCACCAATATGTAAAGAAGTGCCGATGTTTTTCATCTTTTCAATCACTTTGACGACTGTTATGTCAATGATATATCAAAAAGTTTTATTGGAACTGCACCGCTACTCCTGCAGTACACTTGTTTTACTTATTTCTGATAAGGAATTGTAATAAGTTCTATGTGATTAATATCGTAAACGTTACGAACGCAGAATTGGAAATATTGTAAAAGCTCTTCATCCATTAATTTGTACATGACTGTACATTCAAGACATTTTACAATTTTTCTTGCGATGATGGAAGAGATGCCAATAAATCGTGAAGGGGATCGTGAGGGGATCGAGCGGGGATCGAGGGGGGATCACGATCGGCTATTACTGTTTAAACTGCATCGGTAGTTGTCGTTCCACTTAGTTTGAATGTGGACCATCGCTGCACTGGCCATAATATTTCTTGCAGCTGTATGGAGCGTGGGTCGAGCCACGCCTACGACGCTGTTTTAATTATGTTCAATGTTGCTTAGCTTCTAGAGTTTGCGTTGAAAAATGGGTTTCATCCGTCTTTATTAGGGGATCAGTAACGGTTAATAAAATTAGGTTGAATTATATGTATAAATTATATCGACTTTTTATGAGAGCAGCTTTTTTATAACATTCCCATTTCATATTTTAGACTATATTTTATAGTTAAAACTTAGACACATTTAATATCTATCATTTAAATTAGACACGGTTCTCGTTTCGAGTCTTTACGGAAGTCGCCGGTTAGCGCGAGTTTTATTTTGAACATTTTTCCTCGCATAATTTAATTGTGTATTTTTTTTCGAAGGAAATTCACTATTATGTTATTGTAAAGGTACTGTACGTCATCTTTGATTCCTCTCTCTTTTCCTATTAATCGTTTTCTCACTACTTATATCCGTGATTCTATCTCTTAAGTCCTTACCAATTTTAAATTAAGTTTCGCATACTTTAATTATATAGTAATGAAGTCTTGAGGCTATACACATGCTCTCATTAGTAGAATTCTCATTTCCTTAGAAGCATGCATCAGTTTTAATATGTAGGCTATACTGACCATTTAATACAAGATGGAGATCAATATCCTTAATTGCCACGCCATAGCATCTATTATTTGGTCATCGAAAGGGATTATTTAATATTCCAGCAATTGCAAAAATACATATAACTTAATACAACTACAACATGAACGAAATTCGTAAAGTAAATCATATTGCTGACCCGTTTGGAAATCCAAAATCCGAAGAATCCTCGCTAAGCAACAAATCCATGCGATTTGTCAAACATAGTTCTTAATCTCTTTGTCTTGATACGGTCATTACTTTTTTCTTAAGTCTAACAGTACGTTCTGGCTCGCTTTGCTCTTTGTTCTTGCTGAAAGAACACTACACAATAGAACAAGTCCGTGAATAGACGAGAACTGGATTGAGAACGGTTTGTTTTCGTTTTGAAAAATTTTAGTAAACTGTTTTACTTTGTACTTCCTCATTACAGGTGAGTCAAAATTATAAAATCCTTGTGGAGTTTGTGGTAAATGTTTAAAAAATGCACTGTAATAATATTCTTAATCAAGGTCGACTTGTTTGGATATATGTTTCTCGCTAGGATGTTTCGGATACTATCTGTATCTTTTGCAAAACTTCGATAGCTTTACCGTGTATTAGGAAAGCTTTAGTAGTCCATTCGACTGCAAATTTTTTTGAACGTTCAATATCAGTCGTTTGTTTCAACTCATATTACACCACCTCTGTAAAAAAGAGCAAATTGACTATTTTCGCGCTAATTTTTTTCTTTTACGAAAAATTTGAATTATCCTGTGATAATAAACGTCAAATATATCACCACCCAAAACCTCTTTGGGAAAGGTTAAGAAATAAATCATGTCCTATCTACGACTATTTCAGGAAATAGCACCACAATTAACAGCACAGACAACGAACTAAACCAAATGGAAGCGAGGCAGTCCGAACAAGTCACAGTACGGACGATGGCCGCACACGTCAAAGATTAACTGTAAAACAGTAGTTCCGATGCGTTGATAGGGCTCGGGATATTAATTGGGCCGGGCCGCCATGCAAATCGCCAATTAGCACTGTCGGTGAATACCGCTCCGTGACACATCTATCAACCCTGATTTCTCTTTGCAGGGCTGGCGAAAAACACTTTAGTTTTTTAAAGTAAGCAAATCAACTAATGTAATGCAATCTTGGTAATCAATGCATATTTTATATTCTGTTCCATAGATTTTCGTATATGTGCATGTGTTTTGTATCGCAAAAGAAATAGGGACAAGGATGATCATATTGTGCCATCCATGAAATTAAATTAGTTTTCCCATTAAGTAACATAACTTGTAACTTTACTTGTAACCACTGTTAATAAATGGGCAAAACCTACCATCGTTTTTAAATATTTTCTATGCTAAAGTCGCCGCCGCCAACAAACGACATTTACAAATTAAAGACGTTTCAATGGGCTCAATGTATGTGAAAAATGAAGTAAAAATAGATGGTCGTCGGTGAGTTTAATTGACTTGGTAACCATAGCAATGTCATGCGGCGCGTATGTACGGCTGTCCAGCCTGTCAGTGTCGTCCTAGTCTTCTTGTCTCGTATCATAGGCTGGCTGTGATATCTTGTGCGAATTGTAATTATATCCATTACAAATGAATGCATTATATTCTATGCACTTTTTCTGTTTTATTGAAATTACTTCTTGTGAACATTTTTAATATATAGGGATTTTTTTTGTTATGGGCATTTTATGTGTATTTGACGAAAAATTAAGACGTGGAAAATAATCAAATAAATAATCGATATTAGTATGAAACAACTTTAAAATACATATAATGTGCAAGTAACCTTATCCCCTCATGAAACAAAAATATCATATTTATTAATTTTATATATAGTACGTGGTGATATTTAAATGACAATAAATTTTACAACCTTCATTCCAAAACCGATGTTGTGGTAATATTTTAAGAATACAAGATAATTACAGCAATTTAATAGGTGTACGATACAAACGAAAATTAAACGAATGTAATCGCTCGAATAATGATCGATTTACGGCGGAATCGATATTTTACGCGGTGTTGGTCATCACTAAAAAACATTACAAGTTTGATGTGAAGAGGGATAGGCTATTAAATAATAAGATATTTTTGCTATCACTCGATTAATGGCTTAAATTATTGAGAAATTTGAATATTGAAAAGTTTATTCAGAACCAAAGGTTAATGTTTGAGTCGTAATGAATATTAAAATATAAACATTTTGATGACATTCAGAAAATTTTGTTTTACAATAAAGAATATTTTTTAAATGTTAATGGTTTTGCTGAGTACAACAATTATTACACAAAAGTAAATTGCGTCTTATTCTTTTTCATTATAAATAAGCGCAAAATCGGGTAGAAAACATACAATAAACCAAATTTAATTTGCACGTATTGAAACAAGCATTTGGTTTCAATTATTTTTTTAACAGAAATATGTTATTTTGTGTCTGTATTACTTAGCATCTGCGGCAGAAGCCGTTCGCGCCGGCCTTAATAAAATAATCACGGAAAAAAACTCGTATTACGAATAATAACCGTTATTCCATCTGAATGGAACGTACGAATTTAATATTCATTCACATTCGATTCGTACAAACACACCTTTGGTCCGAAATTGAAAAAAGACACGTGTATTTTTAAAGAGTCGCGGAGACGAGTTTACTGACCGTATAATTTTTATAGGAAGTTATATAGACATGGTATATATAGTTTTCTCTGATTTCTCGGTAAGAAACGTTTACAAACCATTTTTTTCTATTATTTTATGAGTTAGTAGTCTCGAGTCTACGTCACGGAAGACAATTCGTTTCTTCATTCTATTGAAAGACCTGATGCTTACTCGTTCTCTTGTGCTTGCTCAGCAAGCTTCTACGGCATGGACTTAAGGCGCTCTATAACAAAATAGTTTATTTCTTTTAGTATATATATAAATTATATTTCTTCTAAAAGTTTTTCTTTTAATATATGGTTGTTGTATCTCAGCACAAATATATGAATGTTAGTATAATCGTAAGAACAATAGTTGAGTCATTTTATAAAAAGAATCTATCGAACGTTCTAGGACCCATAGAAATAGGTATTGCTACTTGCTAGTACAATGGAGTACTTAATAAGTTCTAAGAATCGTTTGTTCCCGATTCCGCTCTACTTGTTCTATTCAAAAAGGCAATTTACATCTTCTCTATTAAACAATAAGGTTTAAAATTGATTAAATTAATCAACAACAATCGGATTGCTAATGAAATTCAAATGGTTATAAACGCTATAACTTTTCTAGTTTACGTTTAAAGGAAAATATAATTTCAAGGAAAAGTAATGTCTGCTTTTGTAATGACATTAATATTGCGAAGGTTTATGCGAAAAGTTATTTATTATTATGAAAATTAGGAAATGGCATTACTTAGTGCGATTAAATAAAAATGTCACATTAAAAATACATAGGTACATGAAAAATGTATTACTTTAAAAATACATGTCAATGAAATTTATGTCGGAATCCTTATTGTTAGATCGATAAAAGTTAACACAGTCATTTATTGGATAAATCCGATAAATGATTGCTAGTGCAACTATTTTTTTATCTCTGCGTTAGTAACCATTACGTTTTTCGTTCTCGGCATTTTGATTTGGAAACGCTAAGGTTACTTCATAATTTGGGTGGCTTAAAAACTCTGCTCATAACTAACAATTTCCAACCAAAATTTTTCTTTTACCATCAGGTTAACGTACAGCATAGCTTATGGACTCACACGACGTAGTTCTGGAACATTCTAACGAGTATATTTATAGGCACGGAAACATCTTGTAAACTGAATTTTAACGTAGAGAAAACCGCGCGCAGAGTATAGTCAAACTATGACCACTGTATCGAAGTGTGTCACACGGCCGTACAAACCTGTCGACATACTTCCTATACTTATACATTTATACATTTACACGCTATTCGTATAACGCATTATTCCTTATGCATATAGGTAAAGGTTGGCGAGCCAAATGCATACTGGATTATTGTGTACTGTTGATAAATTTTATTTCTTATGGTAATTATTTGTCCACGACTTCATCTACTTATCATACAACAATGTAGTGAGATGCTCCTCGGATCTCACCTTGTCGTAAACTGAGTTTTCGGATATATATTTAATAAATTGAGCTGGAAAAAATGTCTAATTTGTTACTAAAATGTTCGTAACCATGTACCTACATCACGACATTTGACAAAGCAACTCTTTGTGCCAACCCTGCATTAAACAACGAGTAATATTTAAGAAAAAAAAATTGCAATAACATTTCACGATTGTTGTCTGAAGAAAAATTACCTCTGTAGCTTTAACCATTCAATGTTTTACGAGCACACAATAAGCGTCGTAGTGCTCTCAAAGAACAACTTTCGCTATTCTGCCACTTGAAAAATTGATGTTTTGATGTCCGCTTCAGCCCGGTCGTGCCCGAGGCTTATGCTGGGTACACATCTATCCGTCTCCGACTGTCGTTTAACGAACGAATTGTCACCAATTAAAACGGGTGATTAATCAGTCATGTCAATACTTGTCATGTACACGGTTTTGTACATGCCAGTAATCTGCGTGATTTTATTGATTACATCCTGCTAAAATTGTTTATGGAGGCTAATAGAAACTTCGGATGGCGTCTAGCGCCTTCGTTTCAGGTTGACATCAATCGATAATCGTTCGTATAGACTTAATCGTGTAGCTTGAAATTTTTGCTCTCTCGTCATTCCAATCCTTGTCCCAGATACGGAAGGCAGGTTTCGACGGCTCTGGCGGAATAGAAAAAAGAGTGTTGTTTATCTTTATTTGAAGCGAGTGAAACCTTGGTAATCATGGACTAATTTGTTGAACGTGGGCTGTTAGACAACTTATAACTTGTCATAACCGTAACATAATGTGATGTCGCTTTCTACTAGACGAAGCTGCGGTCAGCTGCAAGGTCGTTGTTACTTTTTTTTCATTACCAACAGTTTAGATCGTAAATGTTGTGCGGAAACGTGGAGCAAATACTTCAATGCGAGTACCTCGCAACGCGTATTGCGCTGTGCAAATGGTTCCGTATACATTATATCTGTAATATTCATCATCAATCCACTATTGGACACGGTTCTCCACTCATAATGTAACGGGTTAGAGGCAAAACCATGCTGGCAAACTTCGAGTGGGCAGGCTGTACACGCCACAGAGAACATTATCGAAACCGCTTAAAGCACGCCGGTTTCCTCGCGATTGTCACTATCCCTTTATTGTTTTGCGACATTCTCACCAACAATTGTGGCGCCACCGGAAGCAAATTCACATTCTTGACAGCATCTTATAAAAGGGGGTAGGATAAAAATGTTTTTGATGCATGATAACACTGTAATGATAGTGTTTCTTCGTAGGATATACTTTCATTTTTGAACTTTTAAATGTTAGTTAATATACAATATTTCCTAAACCATTATAGCAGCGGTAACTTGTTATTAAAATCCCACAAAATATCCTAATATCATTTCACGTATCTCTTGCATATATGCAGTCTAGAAATACCTGTTTATTTCAATTGCGTTGATGTGTACCCACCATTACTTTCCTCGGTGGTATAGCGATCGACTTTTGAACACGGTCCTTTGTAAAGTTGTATCCATCAATCGTGTGGCAGTGAAAGCGGTATTACGAATAATAACGAATGTGTTGTCTGTCTGTCCGCCGGCCCATTGTGCCAACGAAAGTGCTTATACCCCTCCGTCGTGATCCGAAACGTTGTAGGTTCGGACATAACGAAATACGGCGCTATAACTTGAGCGAAAACTCGGTCCTATCAGATATGGAGGTGTAAATTGGAATGGCACAGACAATTCCATATACAAAACTGGTACACGCCGTCTAACTGCGGAAGTGGAGTGGTCTATCTGGGTTTATGAATACCTTACGCTCGCTGAGTTTCTTTCAGATGTTAGATTTCCGGTACGCTAACGCCGAATACATGCATTTGTCGATTAGGAGAGTTCACACACTGCGATTGATATTTTTTGTAAACAATAATCTACATTAATTCTTTACCGGATCTGAACATACAAGAGACTTTGCAACTAAATGTTTACTCGAAATAAGCTCATTTCTTCTTATTTAGATAAATTATATTTGTCAATCCATTTTTATTTCGAATTCGTTTTCAATTATTCCATATGAAAAATCTAAAATGTTTTAAACTAAATGTTCATGTAATAATTGAGTTGCGTTCGGATATCGCATGCAGAAAACCTGTGCACGTATTGAAAAAAAAGTTAATTTGAATATGGAATTTGCGTAACGTATCCGAAGATCTTTACGGTCCGATGAAATACAACAATCCGTGGAAAGACTCGACTCCCAAAAGTAGTAAATTACAGGTAAGTGGTGTTACGAGTGGTGGCCAACGTACTCTATTAACATTTTATCGTATCACATCGCTAAGCGCCTTTTGTCTGGAATGATCGATAACCAAATGTTGTGTAAACCAATTCGAACTGGATCACGTAAGCCGTAAGATATTACGTAACAACCTAACCTCCAATCCTTGTAAGCTATTATACATCTATACATACATATGAATAAAATTGAAGTTGTCTGTTGGTAATAAAATTATAGCTTTTTAATGAATGCATGGGAAAGTATAAGCACATTTCTTTTTATTTCTGTCATATCGATTTTGTAGATGACGTTATGAATAGTTATAGAAGAATTCGTTACTGTATAAACTACTATTTAACAAAGTTGCTTCCTTTCTATTAACTTACTATTTAACAAAGCTTCCAACTGCGGCTTGTTACGTCTGTAGCTTTCATTAGGTTCCAAAAGCTGTATAATTCTATTACAATAATACTAAGATATTCGCATTACACGGAATGATTATGGAGATGATGAATATTAGTGAACAATACCACCTTACTGCATATCGGATGGCTCGTGAAAGGCGCCGGGGGCAGTGGCGCAGTGGGCCGATGAAGGTCATGCGTGCCAGCGAAAGTTTATGGCATAATTGAGATCTGATGGTCAAGTGCGGGAAAGTACCGGCAGGTTTTGGGGAACTCGGGCGCGAGAGGACCGGCCACCACCGGACTTGCTGGTGGTGTCGTTAGTGTATCTTGATCCGGTTTTATTAACTAGAACAATTACTTATCGTACTACAATAAAATTATTCACTTTTGAAAATATCAAAAGTTGTTTATTCTTTTTTTATGTTTAACGCCTTACTGACGGAACCGTATCTGCATGAATTCATAAATGTTTCTCTGAAAAATATCTGTCATTAAATTAAAAGCATCTGTAAATTAACATCCGTCTTACACTTGTTTTAACTTAAAATGAGTATCAAAATATTTGTCCTGAGTGGGCATCGAACTTGCATAATCTGGTACAACTATAATATTCCCTAACCACTCAACTGACAGACCATTCAAACTGTGCCAAGTAACATTTCATGAGAGTGAAAAAATATTCTACATTAAAAATATACCACCGTTTTTACAATTGTTGTTTTTAAAATTTCATGATAGTGAAAAAACATTCTACATTAAAAATATACAACCGTTTTTAATATTACTCATCCTATATAACACCAAAAAATAAATATATAATTGTAAAATATTGAAATCCATTTGTAGCATTTACTTTAGTTTTTTTCACGCAATAACCATTTCTCATTATTCACAGAGAATCAGCGTAACTAAATTGTATGCGATTCTGCATTAGAAGTCATATAAAACACTGCTTATGCCCGCTTACCTGTTCATACGCCGTTAGCAGTACTAACTTAGAGATCCTGGTTCATAACTGTCTGCAGCGTTGGTTAAATGCAAAGGAGGTTTATAAAGGCCCGTGATAGAACGAGCAAGCTTATTCAACAGTATTATGTCTCATCTTTTTTTAGGTTGAAAATTCACAGCTGATTGCTTCACGAGCGCACCTGTCAACGTGAGCTTTTGAAATCTCCCTTCGTAGTTCACAACATTGAACATTCGACTTCGTTAAATCCAATTGTCCCTTCTTATTGCGTTTCAATTAATTGAACAAGCCCGCATGCCCGGGCTGTTCAATTATTTAATTTATTTATAATTGCTATTATATAGCAGTTCATGTTTTGGTGACGTTCATTATAATATACCTACTTTATTATTTTTATATTTAGCAACATACATAACTAGATTTTATCTTACGATGAAATAATACAGTGAAAGTATAGGTACACAACTTTGATATTTATTTATACGAAAAATTATAATTATGCTGTTTACCGCAAATAATCTTGTTATGATCATTAAAATGTTTACGTTACGTTAAGTCATTCACGAGGTAGACAGAAAGCACTGAGTGACAAATTTTATATTTGCAGACCTAACGTGCTTCTTCTAAAATTAACACTTATATGGTACACTCACGATGATTTCGGAGACCTAGGATTGTCTCAATTACCGTATTTGAGGTATTTGGTTCAGGTATTTGGTCAAGATATGTGAGTCTTGGTCTCCCTCAGGATACGCAGTTATCAACATGTTCGCCTATTATTATTAATAAATTAAATATCTTTAACTAGTTCGAACGAATTAACGACGCAACAATTATTTACTAGTAGCACTAGGTAATTAACTTTCTACCCTGGAGGTATATTTTTGCATTGCGCAACACCGCATAACAAGTAAGTACGTACACTGTTTAAACGTGATATTCAAACTTCAATCTGCAATCGGTGCGGAAATCTTGGAATGAATGTTTGTTTCGTATCTTTCTTTTTGCATGTTCATATATACTTATAACGGAAGCAATTTATTTATTTGTGTCATCGTGTACCGTGTATCTATGTGTTACGATTTAGGTATCGTTGTAAAATATAGATGTAGATATATGTAAATATTATACATATTATTCGGCTAGATAGACTTGGGTCTGCGCATTAGAACGCGTCAGCTCGAACTTGTTCATGCCGAGGATAGATAGACTTTTTAAAGATAAAAAGGTAGGAAGAAAATGCGGATAGGTCCGTAACTATTTGATCTATCCCGGAAATGTATACTTGAATTACATCAGTACATGATTTAATCATTAAAAGGCTGGTTACCAAAAATAAAGATGTTTTTGTTGGGAACAATTAATTTGATGTGAAACAAAAGTGTTTGACAAGAACCTATTTGCATATATTTCAATGTATGAAAAGAGCCAATGATCATATTTTATGTGGGTGAGATAATATAGACTTCTCGCTGTTTAAACTGGTATAGGCCAGCGTGGAGACCCCATGCGTTACCGGAATCCCACGAGCTTTCTTGTATAGGCGTCACAGACTAACACATGCATAAATGCGTGCATAATTACGTAAAAACCTAACAATGAGTAGACGGTAATATAAATTATGGCTGGAAGAGGCACAACGTTAAACGTTAACTGAACGGTCAGGAAAATTACAGAGAATTTTACATTAAAAGAGTTCAATATTGTTTTATTAAAAGTAGCTCTTTTTGGCCATTCATAGCATTTACAAGAGTTTTTTTTATACGCAATAACCATTTCTCATTATTCACAGCGAATCAGCGTGACTAAATTGGATGCGATTCTGCATTACACGTCATATAAAACACCACTTATGCCCGCTTACCTGTTTATACGCCGTTAGCAGTACTAACTTAGAGATCCTGGTTCATAACTGTCTGCAGCGTTGGTTAAATGCAAAGAAGGCTTATAAAAGCCCGTGATAGATCGAGCAAGATAGGTAAAATAAAATAAAAGAAATAACAACATAGGAAGATACACAAAACAGATAAGACAGAACAAGATAGAAAAAGTTCAATATGGTTTTGTTAAAAGTAGCTGTTTTTGGCCATTTGTTGCTGTTTTTGGAAACTGCTGGTAACCAATAGTTCGGGAATGAACGCAGATAGAAAAAACATAACCTACTTTAAAATGATTTTAGAACGTTCTAGAAAAAATGGTATTATAGAAGCATGCGTCTCATTTCCAGTTCAATCCGCATCCGTGGTTAACTTAAACTGAGTATTTAGTTCACCTCGAGGTAAGCTCTAATCAGATTACTTATACTTTTTCGCAACACAAAGTAGTTAATAGGAGATAAAATTTGTTTGTATAATATCTGTTTAAAGTTCAATTTATTTTCCCCAAAATTAGTTTCGTTGTATGTACAGCAAATAAAACAATAAATAATATTTTTTTTGTAGTTCATATATTTCTTAACCTGGTGCAATACATACCTACGTCTTGTTGGTTTTTTTTTGTTTCACTACACTGATGACAGTAGGATTACTTCAAAGACAAGATATATATATACATATTTCTTGTAATTACCATTTTCATATTCATACCAGCCAGTCCTACATACTGAAGTGACGTTTGCTAGTTAACTTTTAACCTTTCTATCGCGACAATCTTAATTATTACCTTGAAACCGCATCAGTGTTTGAGCGTTTAGTTACAAATTAACATAAGACACGGTATTTGATATATGTAGGTATCTAACATAATTCAGGATATTTTATGGAAATATTCGTAAAAACTCTTCAGCATTGTTTTATAATTAGCAAAGTGTAATTATAATTATATGTTATGGAATTATACTACACACCTCTGCCTACTCCTTCGGGGTTTATTGGCGCGAGGTTACGTAAAAAAATATTTGAAGGACAATACATAAATTGCTTCACAGAAATGCTTCGCTCTTCCAGTAAGCGCTTTATGTTGGTCCCGTACAGCATAGCGTAGGAAAGGAACTTGAACTAACCGACACACCTTCCTTCCGCGTGCGGTTCCAAGAAAACCTAGGTCACGTATTGTTACACTGCAAAAGAAATAGCTTAAAAGGAATATATTTATTAGTATATAGTAGTATGTAGCTTATCAGGCTTGCTTCCGTAACACAGGCGCTGCGTAATTTCGAATCAGATGGTTTGTGGAGATGTCAAAAATTATGATTTTTTACTTTTCTACATAGTCCAAATCTTGGATAATACTTTCCTGTACAATGCTTGTACATCTATGCACTGGTCTCGTTCTGAAGCATACCTCTCTATCTTAAACATTAGCATGTAACCAGAACCTCAGAGGACATTCCAGCTAACGTCCGTGCGTCACCTATTAACTATTTCTGTACGTGAACGTAAACAAAAGACGACAGCGACGTATCAACCATACATTTGGTGTCACCGTAACCAAATATTTGTCAATTTGGGAGGAGGACCGATGGCTTCCCGGTCCGCAAATAGACACAGCGGTCAACGCACCCAGCATCCAAGCCCAAACTGTTTGCAGTTCCACTCAAAATGTGTCGTAACGCACGGCGATGCACAACAGAAATAAATTTACTTATCGTAGTTTCATATCGTCCGTATTTTGTTACTCGATGACATATCTCATATTGTGAAGTAGGTACGTGAAATATATTGGAAACACACGGCCGATGTTTCGGCGGGACTAAAGCTTTATTAACTGGCAAATGTAATGATATTTTTTTGAAGTAAAAAAGAATAATATAGATACGTCATGGTATTTGGGAATCGTTATGTTCACCTTAGTATCACATGATTTGTTAAAGTTTGCTTGATTATATATAACTGCATTTTTAGTTAGTCGCGCTCAAGGATATCTTTACGTACATATATCGTGGTCAGCCCTTAGGATATAGGTACATACAGCGGAGAATTGGATTGGGGTGTGTAGGATAAGTTTTACATGTAGGACGTTTATATGTGACTTTTTAAAGATTTTGTTTATAGGATTCTTGTTATTTTTCACGTAAATGATTAATGAACAAAACATGCGCATCCTATATGTGATTTAAAATGAATTCCTGCCCAATAAAACCAATGCGATCTTCCACAAATTCCGAAGTACATCTGTTTACTGTATATCTAAAGGAAGACCGAATAATTTGTAGACAAAACAGTAAAAATCAATTTAAAATTATTGCACACAATATTATGTACCTACATATGTCTTAAGACACATACGAAACGTAACAAAACGCTTATCAATTTACACCAACGTCTATTACACAAGAAGGTAAGGAACGAATCTACTGACAATAACTACGTATGATTGGTGACACACGCTTCGTTTAACTTCTGTGTGCATGGACAAACAGTGACATCGATATCTTTGTCATATGTCTTATTACATAAACAACGGCTATACAAGTTGAGGCACAATCGTATAAAATTGCTCGTCCCTATATCACGCCCACGGGACGCGGCGTGCATAAATTGAGATTGGGACATTGGGACAAAATCTGCGATTTATTGTTCAACAGCGTCAAACGTCCCATATTGTGTTTTAAAATGTCACTTCTATAACGGTGCATTGTGATTTAATAGTATTTTTGTTTCAATAAGTAAAATGAAATGTTTTTTCATTTATTCGTACGTTCAATTATACAATGGTCGGTGTTTTTTCGTTGTTTAGGAGTTGAATGTCTTTATGTTTCTCTTTTATTTGTAAACATGTCGTTACATCATATGCTTCTTGAATAAACTTTATATTTTGTAAATAAGTTCTGTCCCTTGATAAACGCGTCTTTTGATGGTTCATTTACATGGAAGTCATATTTGTTCAAATTAGCTGATGAGATGTCAGGAATGGACTGACCATTTTGGTATCGAAAGCCAACCAAAGGTAGGAACCACACATTAAATCTTTCCTTTTCTCATATTTGGAGATAAATATTAGAACTAGAATAGACGATTAGGTGACCACTTTCACCATCACCTGGGTTGACTGGTAAGAAATGCCACTTGGAATTAAGTCCGCCCTTTGTTAACAACAATATAGGATAAATAAATAAAAAATAGAAGAACATATAAATTGCAATGACTGCTATTTGCTATTAACATGAGAACTATAATAGCATGACCGTAGTTTGTCCTAACCTAACATAACACTCGTAATACCCCGTAGGGGTAACACCTGGTTATCTATTTAATTCCTTTTTAAATGCTATTTTTAGCCCATTAGTTACAGTTGTTGTAAAACTGACCTACAATAAATTTCGAAAACCAACTAATTCTCGCAGAGTTCCGTTAATGGAACCTTCACAGGATTTCATTGATACTCCCTTATACACAGAACGTATCTCCAATTACCCCTCCATAACGAGAACCGTTTAATCGCTTCTCGGTCCCTCGTAACACTTTCATTAGCGGTTCCCGCGGCGAGGCGACCGGCCGGCGTTGATTACACCAACATCAGCGCGTTTATCAATCGACCACTTGGAAACCGTTGGCTTTACAACATTGTTTATTACCTTGACCAATAGCGCCGTAAACCTTTAAAAATGATAATCAGTTAGCGTTTTTCTTCGACCCTGTTATCGTTCTATTCGTGGAGGGGTATTGGTGTAGGGTCTCGTCGCAGAATGGGAGGATTAAACCATAGTTTGACATGCGGCTCTGGATTTGACCCCACGACTCCCAGAATAAAAGGCTGAATTCCAAGCCTCTAGTCTATCACTGCTACCGTTATTTTATTTTAAGTGTTTATTTTACTGTAGTGATGTTTGTACTTGATGGTTTGTATAAGTGATGGATAAAACGTTTTGTTAAATAGGCTCGTTTAAAAAAATAGGCTTCAACCAAATAGAAATGCAACTCAGCTGTTTTCAATATATCAGTTATTAAGTATATTTCCGATGGCCATTTAATATTTTCCCATATGAGCCAGTGTAATCAAGCAACCCTATTGTCCAATGACCGTTTAATCTTCTCTAATACAAGGATGTGTGATCGAATAGCAGTGCCCGCATGAATCCTCATCTCAGTTAGTTATCCTAAAGGTTATTCTGAAATTATCCTAAAGGAACTAAGATCAAGTGGACTAAATCCGTTCTAATATTAGTTAATTTGATATGAAATTCGTAATTGCGATAAGCCGAAGAGATAGAAGGCAAGACGCTCATTAAAGAAGGCTTATGATCAGCATTAGGCTGAGATGGTCTGATGACGACGATAATGATGACGATGATGCTCATCATTGTATGTTGGGATCAATGACGTGGACGGAAAGATTAATGGATGTGGAATTTAGCGTGAAAATATAGTATGGCGACCATGTCTAAAGATAGTTTTCTCTAATATAGTCTAGAAAATGAGCTGTGAAATTGAGCTTTTTATGTAAAATGTTTTTCCATCTATCTTGTCACCTAATAAGTGTTCGTTTCAGAACAAGGATATCGTGCATCCATGTCCCTGTTTGGACATGGATGCACGAAATAATATACAAGTATGACATACTCTAGACATATATTGACCTTGAAAGAAAGTCCATAACAATATATCGGATCTCGCCTCAATATGTGTGAAAGGTCGTAATTTGCACAGTAAAATAATATTTTATTCAATAACAAACGGCTGTAAAGTACCTCAAGAGCCCGCAGACGATTAAATTAAATTTAATTTGTTTATGCGCGGCAATAAACTAGCCTCAACTGCACTAACATTACGATACGCCTTTCTCTGATATATCAAATCAATGAACATCACAAGTGTGTCAGAACGGTACCGCTAGGGCTGTCCACTTTTGACATTAAAATTGAATCAAGAAATAATTTTATTCTAATAAATTAAATGCAGGTTGGACGTGACAATTTGCCAAAAAATGTATTATTCCATGTTTCTATTTGAAAAAGGTTTCAAAAGAAAAAAAAAATTGCATAAGGAAATAGGCCAACGTGTATTTTTACAAATGATGTCGTTTTTGGTACAAAAAACCGCCTGATAATCCCAGTGACATTTTTTAATAGGATACGCAAAATTTAATAATTTTTAACTATAATGTTGTATCATTTAGGTTTTTTTAAACCTATCTGAATTACAAGAACAGATCTGCATTTAAACAGAAAACTAACTCCGTATTTATTGCTTGGATTCTATACGTCGGACAATATCACAGACATTTCTACATAATATAGCATATACGGACCTTAACTACTGTTACACGTTACTGTTATGTCAGGCTGACAACCCTAGTTTACGGACTAACTCTTCTCACGACCTTCTGATCGAACAATATGCTATTCCCACAGCAGAGATCTAGTAGAAATGGCACGTAGACGTACACACGAGTTCAGATCACATGTAGTAAGTATGAGTTATTTGTATTCAAATCTATCGATATCAAATTGGAAAGAATTTCCAAAGATGAATCAACATGGTAGATATACTTTTGGAAATCCCGTTGACAATAGTTCTATCATGGAAAAAACACAATAAAAACCGCATTCTTTTGTGGTTAAACACTTTAATACAATCTAGGACCTAAACTTAATTAAGTACTGCACTGAACAACAATGAACTGTAGAGCATTGTAAAACAAGCGATCTGTACAGTTTTAAATAGCGCCAGCGCGGTCGCTACTTCTATGGGTGACCTCTGGTATGTAATTTTCACGGCCATTTCTGTTCTTCCCAGTGCACGCTAAGCATTCAGATCAGATTATTACAGTCAACTAGTCGATAAGCCATAATGAAGACATGAGCCATAGAAACTGCTATAATACACAAAATCAGTTTGTAAAGCTGACAGCGTATCAAAAACATTAAGTTCATATTGAATATTTAGTAATAGTACGGAATCTAAAATAAACATCAATATGGTACGTTCAGAACAAATTAATGTAATGAAATATTTAATGATATAAACGCCGGAAACAGCAGAGGTCGTCCGGATCGCTTGTGAATGCATTAATTTTCTCCTTATCCAGTATGCAATTGAGTTATTAAAGAGTTAAAAGTTCATGTAATTATGTTCAACTAAATACATCCTGTTATTTTAATTGCATATTTAAAATACTAGTTAAAAGTGTGCTCTACTTTGTGTACTGTACTGATTGAAGCCGCGTTAGTTCTACAAACATATGCATACTAGATAGTTTCCAAATGAAGTATAGATAATAAAACAAAATTTTCAACTTCGTTCTTGTCTAGTTGTTGGCAACAATCTAAAAAATAATCAAAGAATGCAGAATATTACTTCAAAGGAATAAACAATAATTTTAATAAAAAATAAACGATTGGAAAGAAATTGATTTTGAAATAAAAAAATGCACTGAAAAGCAAATTGTATATAGGTACATGTTTTGTTTTTCTAAACCCAGATCAGTAGATAGATAGATAGATACCTAAGACCTCTTGAATTAGTGAGGCACTGGGTTCGATCGTTCCTGCGTTAGAATTTATTGCAACATATGATATACAATTATCAAAAGCAGTGATAAATAAAGCCTTAGAAACAAAAAAGTGTCCAGACGTCTCTTAGACATATCGATAAAGATAGTACAGATAGCTAACGAGGACTATAACTCCTCGGCGGCAATGATAAAAATAATTAATGACACCACACGAAGCAGCAATTTGTTCCAACGATTACGGTCAGATAGAGAAATAAGAGTGCGCTAGCAAATAAGTGCGTATCTCCCTCCATTTGTTCAGGCATAGTGTTGCCATGATGATACATTTTTGCTATATATTTGCCATCAAG
This sequence comes from Parelbella ahira ahira, assembly GCA_018244795.1. Classification (NCBI taxonomy): domain Eukaryota; kingdom Metazoa; phylum Arthropoda; class Insecta; order Lepidoptera; family Hesperiidae; genus Parelbella; species Parelbella ahira. Next base: position 18,707 of record DWME01000850.1, read on the forward strand.
TTTAATCGCTTCGTCTATTAACTGGAACTAGCAATGATATTTTATTGGTTTAGGTTTGTGTTTTCCAGAATCGTAGTTCGAATCCCCGGTATGCATGATTTTAATTAGTCTTGGCGATGCTGTAAAGAAATGGTCTGAGTGAATTGTCTTTGATGATGAGTGATTCGGTTATCATATCTTTGAAATCGACTATCTAAACGACATAAAAAAGGTATACGTACATCTAAAACTTCAAGGGGCACTACCTTAATGCCTTTATAAAATTATTATATAGATTTAAAATGTGAATTGTCACAGTTAATGAAGTCTTGGCGGGTTTTGTAATTTTGTTAGCGTGCTACAAAAATACCAATATTTATTTCGTCGGCATAAAAAAATCCATTATTAATTAGTATATCTATATGGAAGTGGGAATTCAATTTTCTGTACCATTACAGTTTTTAATGCATATAGTTGTAATATTCTTAAGTTTGACGAGATCGAGACTGTCTTGCTAAAATCGTGGCATTTATAGTCACCCTACTCAAGGTAGTACATATTATATGAGAAGAAATGCTCGTGTACGTAGTAAGTATGAATATGGTATCTACTTCAGTAATGGACGCGGCCTCATCCGCGGATCTAATGGTCTGTGTACAGTCAGCTTAATGTGCGTTAAGTTACACAGATAATAATTATTAAAGTGATTTATCGTTAGTACTCGTTATCCATTACAAGGTTAAGGTTTTTAGTTTTATTTTCAGTAATTTCAAAAGTTTCTCACTAAGGTTTACTTATTTAATAAATTTGTAAACAGACATAGGCCTCTCCAAGTTCTTACACTTCTCTGTTTATATAAACGCTGCTACCTGATGTGAGTACGAGGTCGTATTTAATTAACATGTACACGCAAATCAAGTAGAGATTTGATTACTCGATCTAATGGCCTGTGTGGAAACACCTTAATAGTACAATTAACTATAATTATCACCAATCACGATCAATATACATATTTATATCTTTCCTCTGGTAGAGAATGGTCTTCTCGCATAATGAATAGAGCAAGGCCGTAGTCTTTCACACTGAGGGGGTCGGCAGTGGAGTTCGCTCACACCTTTCACCAGTTACATTGTAGGTACCTATTATTAAAATATTTCATTTATTAAAATCCTGATTATATTTGATAGAAATCAGCTCATTGAGAGGTAATTCATACAAGTCAAAGTGATAAATATTGTCGCACAATTGTTCTATTGTTGTATTTTATCTGACTTAAAAATGTTTAAACAGTTACCATTGAAAATACAATGTTTCTCGAATAAAGGGCACTTCGTTGAGAGGCTGTTATCTGTAAAACAATTTTACAAACTAAGACAGTTAATATCCTATTAAAGATAATTATGCTAAATAAACTTGGATTTTTTGCAACAATATACATGTGTATCGTATGTAAGACTTCAAGGGTTGATTTTGGTTACCGATATACATAGGTACTTAAAATTAGTTAAGATCATATGCAAAATCGATACGACTTAGAACTTAAAATATATGAAATACTCAAATGTGTATCTATAAAACGATTTGACACTGTATGCGGTATTTAACACATTTGTGATTGAAATGTCTCAGGGTGACAAGATGTATTAAATTTCATAAAAATTATATATGTACATAGGTATATTATAAATATTTAATCTTATTATTAATCCGACGTCTGTGTTTGAAGACTGATGAATATGGAAAAAGTACTCAGGTCTATAGAGATAGAGATATTTGACATTCTGTGCTCTTCGCTAACCTCAGAAGGGACCTGGCGTGAAGATATGTAGGTAATGTACATTTCTGTACTTCCATATCGAGTTGATGCACCTAATATTAAGCCTTTTAATAAGAACGAAATATAATATGCACGTGTTATAATTTTTAATATTCTGAGGAGCACACGTGTGCCAGCGCGGGGTTTCGCAAAAATCGTCTCAACTTAATCCAGTTTTTACAACAACTTTCTAGAGATTCCCGCCCCGTACCCTTACAAGTGCTAATGGATTTTATTGGTGCCAATACTTACTTAGCGAGTTTTTACTTCCACAGAACAATCGACAAGTCGAATTGATAACACTGTACTTTTCTTTATAGCACCTATCGTAACTGTTCTCGGTCGCTTCTGTGAGAGAAAAAATCCTTCAAGGCTAGTGCTTTTTTTGTTGCTTTTATTGGTTTATTCCAATTACAAGTCTATGATTTCCCGATGATATTATGTGTCGTATAATTGAAAGTTAACGACCGAAATATTACTGCGAAATTTAATAAAGACAGTCTTCAGCAGTGACTAGAAGTTCTCATCTGTACACATGAGTAGAAATAGATCCCTTAGAATTCCTAATTATTGTAACCTATATCCATTTATTCTAATAATAACGGTATGTATTATATGAAAGTTCTTGTAAAATGTCAACATGACATTTCTCAATATAATATATTTCAACATAACATATTTCAACTCTATCTATTCAAACGGTCGCTGATTTGTTTATGGCATGATGATCTATTCTCGCTGTAAAAGTTTATAGACCCGTATAAAGATGCGACGCCAATCAATCGCTTGTGATAGCTTTAAACCATTATTAGTGTTTATGAGACCAGTGTGAACGTTAAGTAGTTAATCCTGTTACTCCCAAGAGTACTTTATTCTGTGGCTTGATGTTATTATCCATACATATGTATATAGACTGACGTCGAAGTATTGAGGTGAAGCTTCATGGGTAACTCCATACTGACAGATCAAAAGTTCAAGTTTGTTACGGCTGCCTGGCTGTCTCGTTTCATTCGAATCATATTACAACAGACAGACCAACTGCATCAATTTCGTAATATTATATACGTTTTCATATTGAATTACTTTTAAAAAATGTTACCATTTAAATTTTAAATGTTTTGTTTTGAGCGTTTCCGTTATAATATTATATTGCAAGAAATGTATAAAACATCAATGAAAGATCCTAGAGATTAAATATAAAGATAAGAATATAGATAAAGATTAATCGTAATGATTAGGACTATTTGAATTCTCGTTTGAAATCGAATCAGGTTTTTAACACCTTTTTATGTACATTTTAGCTTCGCTAAATATGTCAGCTATTTGATGAAATAATATAAATGTAACATAATCAGTTACATGTATTTATATCTCAATTCGACACAATATTTTGCCTCTAAATATGTAAATTAAAATATAACATTACAGGACTAAAACAAAGGAATTGTCAAGTCCTGTAAGATTATAAAAGTAATTAAATCACAAAAATACTTATATCAAATGCTTTCTCACTGAAAACTCACAAACACGTGCATAGGTAAGGAACGCCGTTTTTTCTCGTTACACCCGAATTAACTCACCACCATGGTACCAATGATGTATCAGTGTAAAGTAATAAAAACTATATCGATACATGAATATCCCATTTACTATACAACAGTCACTTGTAACCGAACTCTTTAAAACTTCATTTCTGTCGACATGCACTTAACTTGTTCTATCAATGCGCTACAAAATGGGATATAAATATTTACAAGTAATCAAAATAAAAAAGTCATTTGCGCCCTACATGTAATTAAACATCTGCTGAGAAGAAAAAATTAACTAAATGAGGTATAAATGGGTTCATGCAATTTAATTATACCAAGAAATAAAATGTAACAAATGTTATCGTTCATTTTATTTCACGTAGAAGAAGCACATCGGTAAAGATATATGGCACTCGATAATATCTGCCTACCCCCATAAGAGCCCTGGTGTGAGGGTATAATAATAATGATAAGTCTGCAAGCATATTTGGCGCACGGTGCTCTCTGCCTACCCCGTAAGGACCCCGGTATGATGGTATAGTAATAATAATATTTCAACTTTCTTTTCATCTTTATGTTGAGTACTTGTACAATTAGTAATACGTTGTTGCTGCTTAGCATGAACAAATGGATAGAAGGCAAACAATGGTCCCTCAACGTATCGGCAGAGGAGGGAACAATTCATAGTAATCCCACGACAATCAATATATCGTGGGCAAATAGTCGTGGGAAAAAACACAAAGCCGCCTCCGTTTTATTGCCAATGTCGTCGGTACGCTACCTTCGCGGGGTAGAGTCAGTGTTTTACGACAGTTTTAAATGTAATTAACTTTACATTTATGTAGCGAGTTAAAAATTTGATTTCATAGCAAATGTACCAGTGTAATGGAGTCGTATAATTTTGTATCTTTTTACAAAAAGTAACTTCACAACGTAACATCACGCCCGTAATTCCCGAAGGGGTAGGCAAAGGAATGTAATACACTACCACGTTTCACTAGTCCCGTTTACGTCCCACCATGAAATAGGTGGTGACCCCATTGACGTACACCCAGCATAGATTCAGACTCCGAGTCACAACTAGAAATTTCTACTAGAAAATCAAAGTAAGAAAATTCCAACAGTACCCAACCCAGGATTCGATCCCAGTAGCTCTCGATCCGCATTCGCGCTTGCAACCACTCGAACAACAAGGTGGTAAATCGTCAATGATAAAGTAATCATAATAAAAACCTTTAATATACTGATTTCTAGAAATAAACTTCATTGCACTAAATTATCTGCAGCTGGGGTAATTAACGCTTTTATGTTTTTAAAAATATTTTATTATAAGTGTTTTGTTACTACGAGTACATAAGTATTGTTGCTATGAAGGTGAATTTTATAGAAACGCTTTAATTGGAGAGGTTTGTCTTTAATTAGTGAAGATAATATCGCTTACAGTTTCTCGAACGTTCCTTATAATTAATGTTAGCATTGGCTGATAAGCGCATCTTCTCTCGCCATTAGTTTTTGCTCTATTTGGCCGGGGAGTTGGAACAATGGCGACTTTAATCACGTAACACGGTATAACGTTGTTATGTGCAACCGTATAGCATAATGAGTTCTGTTGCAATAACGGAACGCCTCCGCGAAACCTCCCCTAGGTGGCTCCACTATCCACTTAGAGCTAGCACTATGAACACGCACTTGACATAATATATTTCAGATTAATAATATTTTCCGTTTTTTTTTTTATTTATTGCGAACAGCATGGATGCTTGTCTGCCAAGTTACTAAGGATAGTGATATTTCGACTTTTATTACTCGTATATTTACAATTGAATTCACAAAGATATCAAGTATAGTAATAATATCTTGGGACATTAATGGACTCACCATCTGAACCCGAAGTAAACATCAAGAGAGCTTGTTTTATGGTAACTATATATACTTACTTAGATGGATAATTTTTTACACCCAGGCACAAAACAAATATTTGTGTTCATCACAAAAATGTATTCTGAAAGGGAATCGATCCTACAACCTGGCGCAACAGTCGGGTTCACTAATCTTTGCACCAACTGGCCAGTCAAATTATATCTCTTCTTCTTCTTCTCTTCTTCAATATAAATAATTTTATAACGTAATGTATTTTTAACTGTATTTCTACAACTGATACTGTTTTCTGATAGGTACTGGAGTTGTCTAAAACTATAAATGGATTGGTATTTCGTTTAAATTAAACTTTTGTAGTATGACAAGTACCTTAGGATCAGACAATAATGCTCTGAATCTGTTGCGAGACAACATGCAAGTCTAATTTGACCTTTATACAAGGCTGTCACGACTGGAACAACCAAAAATATTTTTTTTTACTTCTTCTAAATTCGTATGTAGTAGTTTTTTGTACTAGCATCCGGTGCTTCCACGAATTATTGTTGACATCACTACTGACAATTATTAATTCAATTGATATTAAAGTCTGTACGTGTTTTATTAAAATAATGCATCAAAGGTCCGTAGCATATTTGTCCTGTTCGATTCGATCATAAACTTTTACAATCTATAACCAGCTTGTAAAATTAATCCGGCGTATCCAAAGTATTGTGGTCGGCTCCCTTGTGTTCTGTTAAAATTAAGTATGTACTATATTAAAAATTTATGTGTAATTTTGTTCTATTTTATCAGTCGCAGGAATATATTTAATTATTGATGATTACAATGATAATGACATATTGAAAACGTATATCAAAGTTATTCAACGTCAGTATAATTAAGTATATACATATTTGAGTGTGTCCGACAAAAACCTTTCCGTTCTTTGAACGATATAAATTAAAGGCATTTATAAGACTGACGTGTCTTTTCATTGTATTGTCATTTTACACATACATAGGTACACATAATATATAGCGCAAGGAATCGCGAATGGAACCAGCTGAGACCGAATACCGGTTCTATGACAAATAATCTGAATGATTACAGTCGACGAACTCGGATCTCTGTCATCGATAAAAAAATCGACTATCCAATGCGCTCAAATCAGGTCGATAGCCACAAGTTCTTCAAACAAGTTCTTTTTTTCAGTCAATTGCAAATATATTTTTATAACTTACATCCGTGTTTCATAAATAATGTTATCCGCTATTTAACAATAATAACTTACTAGTTACTAGATTGTATTCATTACATCTCTATAACACTCAGCGGCAACATTCAATTGAGATAAGAAATTTATGTTTTAATCAATATTTTTTATGTGCGTAAAACGTGTTATTTCTGTTTAGAATTTTCGATTATTATAGGTTTGTAGGGTAATAGAGAAACTCTGATCAGGAATGATGATCGGTGACCTACGAACTCGAATGGTTCATTGAGCATGGCAGCTGAGCGCCATCCATTGAGTCGGTCGTTGTCGTAGCCCGTCGCTCAGTGCCGATCCTAAACACGGAACGCGTTACACGCGCCCCGACTGGCTGTGTGATCCGAACACCTTTGCTTTTCATATATTACGCGCGCTCGGCGCTTGGCGGGAACTTTGACAGTTGTTTTTATCTGTTCAAATATTTCGTTGTTTACATTTTTTTCGCTGCGCATTACGTTTAACGATCGAATTGCGTTAGTTTCGCTATTTAAGCTTTGTGATTTAATGTGTGTGATGTGTATTTAGATAGTGGTTTGTCGTATCGTTAATCGTTCTGGTGTACTTCCGAAATGACGTCCGTATACATTGAGGTGAGTGCACGACATTTAACACTGACATTTTGTTTTTGTTGAGAAATTCGCTTTGAAAACTGGTCTCCTGCGCTGTTAGTGTTGACATTTTTATTTTTGCTAATTGCTTATCCCGTTGTTAAACGAAATTTTAATTAAGTTTTTTTCTTAAGTAAATAGTGATTATTTTTTGTTGCGACCGGTTTATGAGACGTTATAGAATTTTTTTATAAAATAAATTTAGATAAGTGTTAATTGTAGGATGAATTAATCATTTGAAATTTAAATAAAAAAGGCTAACGAAATGTTATAACTGAGTATTAGCGGACATTGCACCCGATTTTTTCATTTTACAATTTAAAAAGCTCCATACGATGTCAGGGCGGATCGCCGGTTACTAATGTGTGATTTACAATAGGATTGTTGGTGAATGTATGAAACAATGCCAATGTAGGTAGGTATGAACTTTAAAATAGTGTTGTAAGCGAACACAAGCCCAGTGCCGTCACGAATTAACAATGGTACCTGTATTTCTGTCTTGTTATGGTGAATTATCTATATTAAATGTGACATCGGTACCTGCCTGTAATGTTACTTTATTGCTTGTATTTAAGTTTGAATATAGGATTAATTTTATAGGTATAATTAATTGAAAACGAATGAAATCCGTTATTGCGATATATGCATACATACATAAGGACCATTTCTCCTTTATTATTACCAAATACAACAAAAAATAACAGAATTTTTTAAATCCCCGAAAGCATATATTAAAAATATGGAACATTATTCCCTTCATAAAAAATATTTTGTGAATAATCATATAATTTATCAACAATATAAAAGTAATGAGTTTCTTAAATGAAGTATTGTAAATATTGCCAAGATAAGTTAAGGGCACAAAGTCCGAAGTCCGAGTCCAAGTAAGGGAAATGTTGGCCACGACAAAGCAGTATCTCACCTCTGTGGTAGCTGTCATCATAAATATGACCATAGACAATCGGCACTAAAACACGAGGTCACGACCAGCTGTCCGTGTTTGTAACGCAAGTTGAAATCATTTTTCTAATTACTACTTCATTATTAACACATTGTTGTTTTCGAAAAAATCATCCATAACTATGAAGCGATATTCGCCTAGTTGTTCAGATTTCAGTTTCTCGTACCGATGATCTGGAGTTCAAATCCCAGCTCACATCTCTAAAATTAAGTTATGGGATTTTTGAGGTATATTTTAGTTTGCTATGATCACATGTTACCTTAAGACTGATACACATCCCTAATGTTCTCTAGGACACGTCAGGAAACTAGAGAACCAAGTCGCATCTTGTCTGTGACTATACTAAAAGCAGATTATGACCTTGAGTCTTAGTCATAACGAGAGAAGACCTAGATCAGGCAGTGGAATAATAGAAAAGTTAATAATATTTTTGTCTTTAAAATTAAAAAGATATCATTTTTTTTCTTTACTTATTATCTTATAAATCACTAAACTTTATTATATTTTAAATCATTAAAATATTAACAGAAAAATAAACACGTACAAATTAGACAATAATGTTATAGGTTGCAAAATATGTAATAAAATTTTTGCTAAATTTTTTCTAATTGGTATTCGCAATTCATATTAATATTATCCGTATCAAAAATGTTGGCAAGTAATTAATACAAACAATTTTATTCATAATCAACTACTGATAATTCTAATTGCTTAATACTCTTCAGATAATACTAAATATTAAATAATTTTTTTTCCAATAATTTACATTCATTCATTCACATTCATTCATTTATGCACGTTTATTCATTCACATTCATAAATTTCGTTCAACTCACTTACCACATTTATAAATTTTTTCCCACCGTTAAAATGAAATCGACATAAAGTCTCTATCAAAAGAATCTCAAAATGAAACACTTTCTTTCCAATCCACCTTTACTTTATTGATATGAAAACAAAAGCTACATACAATATAAGTTCGAAAGCACTCGAAAGCTCGCTCCAGCTCCCGGGGAGCTTTTGAAAACGTTGCAATTTGTAACTGTGGGGAGTTGCAAAAGAAACTATTTAAATTAAAATTGATTTGATCGTGAGAGTTGATAAGTTTCAGACTAATTTTTATTACTTAACATCACGCCTGTAGTCCCCGATGAGGTAGGCAGAGGAGTGTAGTACACTCCCATGTTTCACCAGTTAAGTTTAAGTTATCTATATTTCAGTTACATTGTTCAAGTCAACGCTCTTGAACTGATTTGGTATAGCGATAGTGTAACCCTGGACTACCCAGAACACGCTTTACAATCTATCTCTAAATGAATGATTTAAGGAATGAATGATATGTTTTACTGCAAGAAAGTCACATAACACCACGGCCATTCCCTGAAAGGGTAGTCAGAGGAGCGTAGTACTCCCACGTTTCACCAGTTAGATTGTACGTTCCATGGAATAGGGGGTAAGCCTATTTTAACTATAGCTAAATAATGCTTAGTAATTCTGTAAGCGTTACGTAATTTGACTTCCAATTGTTCTCAACGCGTGTCCCCGTCTTAGTGGTAACAGGAGTGTTTGTTCATTCATTACCCTATACTTTCCACTATTTTGAGCATGTCCATAGTGTGACTACGATATACAGCCAAATTCGGACAGTTCAGTTGGAATGTTCAATAAAATAGCAATTTCATTAAAGTGTCACTTTATACCACGTCACCATTGAATTTATATATAAGTATTTATTCTTAATTAAAATTTTATGAAGCACAGAATTCATAATGCATATAATTCTGATGCTAAAGTTTGTCATGCGTACGTCGACTGGTCGATTAAAAAGTGTTGTCTCTGCCTATCCTTGTTGGAAGTCAGCAGACAAAAAACTATCTATATCATTCTGATACGAGTCAAAACCAAAATAATACATAATATGCTTTCTACCCCAAACCGCGTTACATATTCACGTTACGATGTTTACTTTATTGCACCAGCGCAAGCGAACGCACATCTGTAGCGTGTTCTCCGATTTATACCAACAGAGAAATGTTTTCTATTTTCGTATGTTATGTTTATTTCATGGTTTGTGCCTTTGAAGTAACGTTTCCGGTTTATATTTCCAGATTGGTTTTAGTTCCATTAAAAGTAGTAGGTGCAAATACGTTTTTACTTTCGTTGAAAGTTTTATCATGAACTGCAAGGGGTTACAACATTCCCGTTCAAAAATCAAATTCAACTGTGGCTTTAACCGTCCTATTGTGCGAGGGGCCCCATATTCCAACAGCGAAATGATAAAAGGATCGAAAAAAATCACGTTTAACTTTTTTTTATTTTGCACAGGCCAGTATTTGGCCACAGCCTTATTGGATGTAAATGATGATCTATGGTGTACTCGTAGCATACTCGCCTA
>DWME01000851.1:0-29074 GCA_018244795.1 Parelbella ahira ahira
AATGTGTGTAGGCATCAAATTTTTTGTAAAAATACTGGCGTAGGGTCACATCATGGCAGTACCGCCTGTAATCATTTGCATCCTATATGTAATAGGACTGTTAGTGCCAGTTAGTTCGTTTAGTATTATTGGTCGTTAACAAGACTATTAGTCTGCATTAATTAGTAACACGAGAGCAAGATTTGGGTTATTACTACCTATAGGTATATTAGTGTGGGTAGTATATGTTGGTATGAGTGCAGCTAATACCTAGTAGTTAGTACCTGTATATAAAGTAGGCTACAACGCCTTGGTACTAAATGCGAGCTGAGATAGCTTAATCTAGTAAACACGTGGTCCAGAACCCGCATGCTTCAGCCGGAACAACAAATTATTTTAATAACAACTGCTTCATGGGTGAAATGTGCGTAGCGGTGAAAGTGCCCCGGGCAAACCGAATACGTGTCCTACTGCCTACAAATTTTTATACCTCTCACGAATTCTTTTTTTTCACTCAGCATTACAATACTGAGAAATATCTCGAATATAAGTTAGTCATTTACCTTTAAATGTTGTCAGTAAAATATTAATATACGGATATTTTCTATATGACAAACGTTAATAATTACTTTTTACATGACGCAGCGTTACATGCAAGGGCCTACGCGAAGTTTAGCGTGCACCGTGCAATTAGCCGCAAGCGCCGAATGTCAGATCAACGTCCCCATACTTTGTAGTTCTGTGACATCACAGGGTACTAGTGTGTGCCGATATAGACAGCTTGTATCTGTCCTCCATATAGCTTGTATCTGTGTTTGATGGCTCACAGTCCGTTTAATACCAGAAGCTTTCAGATAGTAACAAAGTGCGATCGTTGTATGTGTCCTGATAGCGAATGTCAATAGGTCCTGTATGAACGATCGCTGACAGCGTTGATAGCTCTCGCTTCGGTTAGTGGGTGCGATGTTGGGTTTGTAACATGTCAGTACATTCAATCTTGATTTATTGTCTATGAAAACATTTAAAGTGAATGACGCTTCACCAATCATTACGCATATTTTGAGCGTGGATGGTAGATTCCTTGAAATTGTTTCCTCGTCGTCTTAAACAGTATGTTTATTTTTTATACTAGACTACTAATCTTTTAGCAGATAGGTATATCAGATTCAATATTCATTTCTCATTTACAGGTTGGTATTTTAATAGTAGTTTGTTAAAGCTGTCTGAATGGTACGCGCGAAGTATTCGTACTTATATTTAGATTTTTTCATAAATAATGTCAAGACCGTATTTCAGAGTAAAATATAAAGTGCTACACGTATATTTTAACTTTGCATACCTATAAACGGAGCCTCTCAAGATTCACCCTTAAGTACCTACCTACGATCGTTGAGTTGCTATGGATTGACGCAGAATAAAAGTTGAATCATAAACTGGTTAAATTCGGTTTACGTTGTTCGCTCGTATCAATGTTTCTGCGCCGTTGGGATCACGTGATTTCTTATAACTTTGGGGCAAAACCCTTCTGAATCTACGGGGATTGCAAAGTTCTGGGATTTTATCTAAATCCTAATAAAAATATTAGTTTCGGTTTATATATATATACATAAATACATGCTAATAATATTATAATTAAGTCACCCTATTCACTTAACATCATAGATTGGCAGAACTTCTTGCTGCACATATAGTACGCCCTCTTTATTGTCATATTCGATTTTCTATTGCATTTTTGCTTTTTATATGCATCATAAAGTATAATAAATAGGTATAAAACAAAGTTAACAAAAACAACAAACAACAACATCAACCTATCTCAGTCCACTGCTGGACCTAGGCCTCCCCCAAGGAGCGCCAACTATTAAAAAGGGTTAGCACGGTGAAGTGGCAATGGGCTGGTCATATCTGCCGAAGAATGGACAAAATAAGCTCATTTACATAATATGTACTTAAAGTTTTTTTAATGTATTGTTATGTATTGTACACAATTGATGTATACACTTATATTTATAATGTAATATTGTAGATATTTAATTACAATGTGAATAATGAGAGTAATGTATGTATCTACTGTTACATAACTGAATGTTTATTGAGCGGTCTCAGTTATCGTAATTCGGTAAGTTTGTTCATTTCTGACATCCGTATGCAGTAGCAGTTAGTTCATATATTTCCGGCGCCTGTGAAAGTTGCGCCGTTAACTATGTTTGTCCTCGCGCCGAGCGGATGTGAGACCACTACTCGTTTCTAGTTATACGTACTTTGCTCTAATATACTGATCAAAATAATGCTGTTCAGTAAAATTAAGCATACAATATTTAATGTTTGACACAAACATTTACAAGATTTATCGGGTTATAGAAGATAAAACTGGTAAAATGGTGCGACAATTGAATTATTTTAGCGAATAAGTAGGTACATACATTGTCGTGTAACGCAGATTCAAGTGAATTACTGTGAGATGAAAGCTTTATCGGTTGCAAATTTAGCTGTTAATACAATAAGCGAGGCCGGGGGCGCGCGCCCCGGCGATACCCGTAATTACCCGGGGATGTGTGGAGTGCGTACGGCTTTATTTCGTTAGGCGTGGTAAAGGCCGAGATAAAAGCTTGTATTTTACTTCGTTAGTGTGTCCCTTGCAAAGTTGCCGCTGCGGGGCTGAAATGGACGAATGACACTTTTAAATGTCGTACAAAACTGCGAAGCGACATAATTTGCCTAAGCGCGTTTCATGGTAGCACAGCTTGCTTAACGATTTATTTTTAGGATAAGGAAGAATAATTCTCAACCTTATATGGTTTTTACGTAAAAGGTTAATAATTTGTCATGTGTTAAAGAGCTTCAAGAAATCCTTCAGTATGTAGCTAAACAAAAAGAATGTTAGTTTTATCTATTGAGATGGTCAAGTGCGAAGTGGTTTCTACGAGATATATTAGGGCCACAGCCACCATTTGGAGCCAGTTATTTCGTAAACTAATGATGTAAGGGAAGCTCTTTACTAGCTTTTTTAATATTGTTGAGAAGGCGCATTTCATTATTTTATACGTTTTTAAATCACCATGTATCATGTAAAGTCTTAAGTGAATTCTTTGCGATATTCTGTTTCATTAAACTGTTTTCCGGGCAAGTAATTTTTAATTATATTTAAATGTCAATATAACAATAACAATAACAATTAACATAAAATAGGCGTTAGGCCCAATAAAGTCGATCTCTTTACAATTTAAAGTAAAGAATGGTTCTTCATAGCTCTTATATCGTTCCAGTTCAGATCTTTTCAATTATATCAAAGAAGCCTATTGCAAAAAAGAGGTGCTTTGTCTCTTAGGCACGTGTTACCCTCCTTCCCTTATGTCCTTGCTCGTGCCCGAAAGATATCGCTAACTGAGCGGTAACACTGCCTTTTGTTTCCTTGATTGTATCTGTTGACTTTGTGACTGTTTGTAGCACGGAACAATAAAGTAGGTATTATTCATTGTGCGATACAGTGCAGTGGCACTTCGTATTGTTTTGGTCTGTAGATATTGTTGCAGAAGGATTTAAATAGAGATCTCAAACTTTGAGTAGGAAACTACGTGATTTCTTAAGGAGGCGTTTATAATATTTTTTTGCGGAGATATCATATAATTAAGAAACTTTAAATTTTGTGTTTAACGGCTTTCGTTATTAATTTTCTTAGTATTTCAACTATTTCTCTGCTTGTCATTGCAGTGGCGCAATGGTCACCATGTACCTAACTATATGCTTATTGCACGTCATTATGTATCATTGTATCTATTTCCGTACAAAAGATTGAAGGACGGCATGTCTTTGTGATTTTTAAACGACATTACTTTCATCAAACGATTCAAATGTAGTCTGCGAATTAAACCAGATGATTCATTTACCTATTAGTTTCTCTCCGTGCATTCGTGAATGTAGTAACAAACTTTTTGAGAGATTGCTCGCGCCCTCCGCGATTATTTATTGCTCAATTTTAACAGTGTGAATGCAAAATTCGCGACTGTTCCAGACCCCCAAAAAAGTCATATATTATATGTATCTACATGTCAACAACGCCCCGTGAAGTACAGTGCTGCCATCTAGGTGATAGTGTTGCCAACTGAGCAACAGAGTTGTCATTCGTTTAAGGAAAATGTCTACTACCCACGTTACAGGATTCTGAATTGGGTATGTTAGTTGTAATATACATACATATATAGTTAAGAAAATTTCATTCAGTAAAGTAAATTAGTTTTATTAATTGTAAGTGTATAATGTATTAATCGTTGGTCTTGACTCGGAATCTGGAATTGCGCCTGGTGTATGACAATAGGCCCACTACGCATACCATGGGACTTAAACTATGTACTATACTCCCGTGAGTACCCCTTTGGGGATTTCGTGATTTCGCGTGATGTTACGTTTTTAGACACGTCCGTATGAAATATTAGGTAAAATATTAATAACTAATTATTTTAAAAAACATCACGACCCGTTCAGTATTTTGTTAATGCGTTTTGACTTTATGTCAGAAAATTTAAATTTCAGGAATTATAAAACGTACATAGATGTTAAAAATCAGCACACATTTACGAAATTCTCCTGGCCTGAAGTTTCGAAATTGCAGCCGGAAACCATTCTCTATTTTCCATGCTTTTAATCAAGCACAACTCGTTCCACGCGTGGTGCTCTGAAGTAAGTGTAATAAAATATCTTTCGTACAGTCTCTGCTTTTTGCCGAGAACGGACGTTTTTACGAGTTTTTGAAGTTGAATGCCTTAATAAAGTGGAATGCCTTCATAATAATTATGTTTCTTGCTATTTCTGGATTGTTTAAGTTTGAAAATATTAGTGGAATATATCCGTGCTCTAACCACAATGTTACCGACTTGAACTTGTTGCTACATCCAGACATATCAAATTAAGAACAGCGATTTGCGAACCTTGATCCATTTCCTTAAAGTTATTCAAAAATTGGTAGTTAACAAAATTTTTGCTTTAACCAATGTATATTGTGTATTATTTTTGATATCCAACAGCCACGAATAATACACGTACAATCATATCGACGGCTTCAATGTTAAAGTGTTTTTCAGCTGAATAAGTTATTAATAGAAAACTTAGTGCGCAAAAACTAAAACCTCCATTAACGAGCCATGTTAAAAGAGAAATTATTGTATAAAAGCTTTACACTATGCTATTCCCAAGGCAGCCAACTTGATATAAACAGTCATTTTGCTTCAGCCGTTAAGCTTCTCACAGTGTATTGTATTAGAATTTTGCCTTTGCCGAAGACCTTTCGGAGGGAATTAACCTTTTTATCATAATATTTTACGAAAAAAATTTCTTTATAATCATTTCTCTGCGGAGAGCACTTCTGCGTCTAAGCGTTTCTTATGTAAGTATTCCAGTTTAAAGGATGCTGAATCTGATTTGCATGCCTTTTTATTGCCCTAAACAACTAGTGTGCATTTTTGTGTTTGATAACATCTTCAATTTTTAACCTGTTTGTGTCCAGTTCATAGGAATAGGTTCACCCCCTACTGCATAGAGAAATTTAAAAATGTGACTGTTGAAATGTGGGAGTGTACTACTCAGCTGCCTACGTATTATAGGCGTGATGTTACGTAAGAAGTACAATCGTTATTATTATCATCATGGAAACGATACAAGAGACTATTTTAAACCGCTTAACCGTTAGCTGTAATCGATTTTGAAAAATGAAAAGTTCATGTCAACAGCGGTTCTCGACCTGAAGAGTGTCGCGATTTGGACGAACTCGCTAAACGAATCGTTTGTTCTCTACGAGCACTTGTATGTAGGCCGCTTCTCTTTTGGCAAACATTCCTCACAACGCCTACGCCCACTTGACATTGAATGCGAAGTATTTCAGGCCATATGCTAAATGCGAATCGGTCACGCTTTGTTTGTTTAAAAAAATATTTGTGCAAACAAAAGAATACCGTAAAAGAAGCATTATCTACTCGTGTACCAGTATGACGAATTATTCTCAAAGCTCTCTCCTGCTGTACAATCTTGAGTCCAAACTTCGGACGTTGCAGTAAGTTTTAATTCACTGTAATTACGACTATACATATTCGTTTACGTCAGCGAAAAATTTATAATATTTTGCAGTGCGATAATGCTAGCTCATGATTATATTAGAATTAATAAATATTTCTATTACAGTAGATGTTCGGTGCCATAAGAAAAAAATGACTATTGATGTCTTATATGTCATCGGACAAAATAATTAAGAGCACGATAAACTGTAGGGCACTTCAGGAAATCAATTCCAATCCAGCCAAGGTTCAAACCTAGCTCACCTTATAGTTTTCATTATAATGTTTATCGTTCCGCTATTGGACACGGGTCTCCTCTCAGAATGAAAAGGGTTAAATCCCTCTAATTCTAAAGTACTAGAATACGGTATCTAGTGTACTCTTATAGGATTATTACTGTTGTACCTATTTCTAGCGTTGAACAAAAATATCTAGGTATAGTAAAGTGTTCTAACTTAAAGGATAGGTTTCGAATGATTCATATCAACGTTAAACGTTGATATGAATCATTCGAAACAAGCTAATCTATGAATCGTTCCAAACATTGTGAGACATGAATCATTCCAATGAACTCCTAGGTAGTAGCACTCCATTTATGACTTTTCAAATAATAATAATTGGATGTTACTTGAATTTGGATTTATTAGACGGTTGTGATCATAGAACGTGACGAGGATAGAAAACGTAACATGACGCCTGTAATCTACGAACGGGTAGGCAGAGGAGTGTAGTACACTCCTACGTTTTATCAGTTACGTTTAAGTCCCATGGAATAGGTGGTGAGCCTATTGTCATACATCGGGCACGGATCCAGACTCCCAGTAACTATTAAACATTCTCAATTATAATACAAAAATCCAATAGTAATTACACGACGCGGGATTTGAACCCAGGACCTTCGGATCAGCAGTTGCGGTTGCAACCACTCGACCAATGAGGCAGTCAATGACTTTTGTTATGCGTCAAACATTATCATCAATTGAATTGGTAAAAATATGTTATCGTCCTTTCCCTAGCTATATGGTCACGCTAAAAGTTCCGCTGGCCAAATATACTTCATAAAGTGCGTTATCAACATATCTTTAAGTCTTCGGAGTGTATACACACTCGTATGTATACTCGAATATATTTATACTTTGAACAGCGTACACGTGACTAGAAACAAGTCTAAAGCTCCAGTATTAAAGCCTTCAGCTTAAAAGCTGAAATTTATACAAGTGTATCGTACATTTCCACATGCCTCATTAGCCCGGGGATTCTTATAATAAATCAAACGAAAAGATCGTTATAGTCAGCCATTTTCTTAAAAATCGATAGGCAATAGATTCGATTATGTTAATGATAGTGAAAAATATATTTTAAGTTAAAAATATTCTACAATATTTAAATAAGGAATGCCACTAACTTTTTATCAAAGAACACGGCTTGAATCGCGGTGATGTACGTACAAAGTACATTTAAGTTTATGAAGCTTGCAGTGTATTATTTAGTAGTTTCCTTTTGGCTCATTCAGAATGTAGCTTATAAAATATACAAAGTAAACATTTATGATGAAATATTTTTCCTTAAAGACAGTAAGATGTAATACTGCATGGTGATATAATTATGGCATTATTAGACGAATTGTCGAAATGTGAGTCTATTGCCATATACCGGCACAGTTCCAGACTAGTCACTACTAGAAATTCTATATTAGAAATTTCCAATAGTATCCGACTCGGCATTTGAACCCAGGACCTTCCGATCGGCTGTTGCGCTTGCAACCATTCGACCAACGAGATAGTCAAATATATCTACTTAGTATGGTGAATGCCATTCATCATAAACGTGTCTCAGTATTTCCAAAGGGAGTTTTTGCCCGTGATTACCACGCCCCAATGCACTTACCGCATGTACCTATGAATACTTAAATATTTGTAATCCAACGCGACTGTACAGTACTATTACTGTTCTGACTATATCAACGTTTTAATTTTTAAAAATTTTTGTGCTGTCGGTACGGTATGGACAGCGAAGCAGTGAGATTCACTTTCATAGCTCAGAATAATAATGTTCGTCATTAATTTTATCTTAAGCACATACCACAATCAATTAATTAGGTGAAGCGCCGTCGAGTGATGTAAGTTAAATTCTTCAATATTATTTGATACTCGACTGCAGCGAAGAGCTCGCTAACTACTCGTTACATAACCTCACAAAAATGTAATAATTAAACTCTAATATGTACTTATATACTTATAGTAAAGTTATGGAGAAAAGGATAAATAAATAACTAAAATATTTATTTAATATCTGGATTTCATAATCTTTTTAGTTTTATTTTATGTTGTTACCTTAATTGTTCTGCGGCTATGTAGCTAAGTGTGAATTAACAATGTGTTTCCATAATACAGACAAGACCATCAGTGTTGTAGAGTCTTCAGCACAGAGAGAATATATCAAGCAGGTAATTTAACCTTAAAGCCGGCAATAAACTGGATGGCTCAGGGTAAGATTTTCTGTAACCTAAACTAACATCCTAGACAAATACGTGAGACTGAGTCGGATTAACAAAGCCACTTACCCTGTGAAAACCCTCCCACGTGGAGGTAGTGTGAATCAATGTTACCAGATACAATTTATCCGTTTAGTAGAATTCACTAAAATACTTGTATCAGTGGAAGTAGACAGATAAATAACTGTAAGTTTATTACTTGTTGCCCTAAGGATATATTTGGCACCCATAAATATTGCGATTTTCACATGCTATTTTACTAGTAGAACATTGCACACTTTGCTATTTGCACCGAATTTAACTATTTGTTTCACAATGATTCGACTATCGATTATGTAGAGTAATCAAGAAATAACTCAATTTATACTGAAATATCAGCTGTATAGCGATTGCTTGTATAATATAAAAGTTGATGCCTTCCAACGCCATCTCGTGGCGAGTTATAACAAAAGAGATGTCGCCAAAATATTCTACGTCCATCAATACGTAAACATAGGAAGCAATTGCCATAAAAATGGGTTGAACGTTACAACAGTTGGTGTGGGTAATACCGTTTAGTAACGAGTTACAGAAATAAGTGTTAGTAGTGTAATAAACATAAGTGCTAACATTCTTGGTAATCAGTTAAATGGTAGGTAATTAGCTAAACACGTATCAACATTTTTATGTACGGGATAAATAGAAATTAAATAATATAAAAATCATGAATTTGTAGAAAGAGTAGTAGTAGAGTTCGTAGAAAGAGAAAAGATAAACATCTGAAAAAAATTATAAACACAATAATTTAGGTAAAGTTTATATGCTAATAAAAGATTAACATGTCATCAATATTTTATCTATAATAAACCCGTCTTACATAGTTGCAAATACCAAGTTATTGTTTTTGGCAATGACATTGCTTATTCAAGAAGATAGCTGGAATTCTTGACTATGTTGGCATCGATAGTAGTCGTAAAAAGTAACTTCTGCTAAATGTGTTTGTTAGATTTTATCATAATAATGTTGGACGGAGAAATAATATGTTTTTAGTTTGACACGCAAAGTTTAGATGGGAGATTGCGTGCCACAGTTAGGATACCGCAATTTTCTTGCCTCGACTGGGGTGACAGGGTGACTGGGTGATGGGGTGATTCAGCAACAAAACTGAATCTCATTTCGCAGAGCGCAGGAAAGTTTTGCAATGCGTTAGTATTTTTCCAAACAAATATACTTTTGAAATTCTACTGTTTTTGTTGCGTATGAATAATAATTTATGAAGTCTACTTGATATCAGACGAAAGTTCTATTTAATATGAATATGTGAAATATATAAAATTCTTTTTAAACTTTTTAATTTTTTTTTCTTTTTTATTTTTATATAAAATTCTCGTTTATTTGGTGGACTACCATACTCAAATAAATTTGTTAGTCGGATTAAAAATTACTGAATGTTCTCGTAGGTATTATTAATTTAATCGCTTAAAATTTCATGATAACGTTTATTTGAAGAGATAAATTTTAAAAATTCTCATGTAGGAATGAAAATAACGCACAAGTATATAAAACTGCCAGTCCAAAATATCAATTAACCAAGCTTAACACTCAATCCTAGGATTAAATCATAAATTCAGTATTAATTTGCGTCCCGCCTTTTTTGGGTTCTACGTTTCAATTTTCGCTCATTAATCTTGGTTCGGTTAAGCGTCGGTGTAGCTTATCCAATTATTTATTTGAGGTGGAATAAACACCGGACCGCAGTTACGCAGAGCTCAAAAATTTAATGAGTGATTTTACATTTTCAACCGCTGTTGCATGCGAGTCGCAGCTAGCGCACAACGATATACGGCATCCGGGGACGAAGCGAGGTTTAGTATTTCATGTAAATTGCTCTATAAGAAAACAAAACGTAACAAAAATATTAGATTAGCAATCCACCAAAACATTGAAAGGTGTAAATATAATTGAAAGCTTTTTCATAAAAACTGAAAGCAAATAAATGAACTGATAATAAAAAAATAAGAATTACCGAGAAAAAACTATTTCACGAGACCCGTACTATCCCAAATCATGTATATTTCCGGAGGTTTGCCAAAACAGACGGCATTAAACCTACGCCGCGGAAACTAACTATAGGAAAGAAACGTAAATAGCTTTAAAAATAAATATATATAACAAACAATTATCAGTAGGTAATGTAATATAAATCAACAACAATAGTAATTCGCAGCGTTATGAAACAGGAGGTTATTCAGCGGAAATACGAGTACTGTGTGAAGCGTAAACGGTGAGTAGTCGTATTCGCTCATGGAATTTGCAATACCAGACGAGATGCCACTGGGTAATGACTTTTGAGGACTGTTTTAACTCTGTTGAATTGTCGGCAGTCATGAAACACTACAGTTACCTCGATAAAGAGCTGCAATAATATTTTAGTAATCGCCATTTTGCTAAGAGTGAACGAAAACATTGCACACTTCAGAGTTTACAAAAACAACTCTCTAAGGTGGTGAAGTCTGCCAACCTGTACTTGGCCAGCGTGGCAGACTTTAACCCTTGTATTATGAGAGGAGACCCGTGTTCTAATAGTGGAATTATAAAATAAAAGAGTCGGAACGGAATCGTCATCATCATCAACCTGAATGCCCAACGTGGGATTACGGATAGAACCTTTCAGGAGACGCCTATTTATATCCAGTCTATTAAAAACATTATAGAGAAGTTCAAGATGAGCGTATATTATTTCTCCATGATGTTATCCTCAGCGTCATAAGTGTTAATTAATTTTAAAACGCGTAATAGGGCGCATAATTGTGTAAAGAGCGACGTGCACCGCGCAACTGAACCCAAGGCCCTCGGATTGCGAAGTTGAATTCGAATCCATATTATTTAGGGTTTCAGTTTAGTTAACTATTCTACCTCGTTTACTTCCTTTATTCCCATAATTTAAGTTTAGTTTATCATTCTTATATATGTTTAAGAATCTAGTAACATTAAATAAATAAATATTGTTCTGTTTTGTAACGTTATTTTATAAGTATTTCCTTTGTTATAACGTCACTGCAACTGATTTCGACGTGCACAGATAAACATTTTCGGGCCGTTGCGCTCAAGAGTTCCTTTGTGCTCGTTTCCGCGAAGCACTGTTTCTTACCGAACACATTTTTATTATTTTGTTCCTTGTTCAATAATAGTCACATTCCAAAACATTATTTCAGTATTATCTATAAATATCTTGTACTGCACACATTCTTGGGGATGACAATGAATTAAAATATATTTTTTAATTGAAGGACCTTGTACAAGTCCATAACTAGTCGGGCTATCCCGAAAAACGTGTATGGGTTTAATTTACAACACGAGACATTTAATAATAAAGATAAGATATAACATGAGACATTAAATAATAAAGAATTTGTTATACTGAGATGAAAACAAAAAATATTGAAGGCAAAAACACGTTTTGCTAATGTGAAGAAATCGCTTAAAATAGTAGTTTGAAGACAAGGATCAAGTTTATTTATATAGTTTCGTTTTTAATATGAAATTGGTATATATCTTATATAATAGTATCATAGAAGATTGTAAGGCTAGAAACATATTATTGAGACCTATTTAATATGGCAAATTAAAAAGCTAGAAGCGTTTCTTGTAAGGTTTTTAAACTTTTTGTGTCTAGTCGGTTCGGCAATGATGTTACATTTGCCTGAATCATTTGTAACAACATTGTTGGGATTATTGTTTAGAGGTTTTAAGAGACCGGTGTAAAGATACTCGTATATTACGACTTAAAGCTTTCTGGTTTACTCCTCGCGGCTACGATAGATGCATTACTATGCATCTTTCGTTTTGTTCACAGTCTGGTGTAGTCGTCTGCAGACAATGGTCACCACTTAAGAACAGGTGAACTGTATGTCCGTTAGCTAACTCTGTAATATAAAAAAAGTTATTTAATTGTATTTCTGTTTCGCTAATTGTACCTAAATTAGGCAACACTTGTCGTAACTTATTTACTATCATACATTTGTGTAATATAAAAATATATAGGTTATCTACCTATGATCAAATTTTAATGTACAGGCACTTTTTCCCTCAGCGCATCGCAATTTGAGCCTTTCATGATTCACCTTTTCCGGGTTCACCCTTTCCGGTTCGAAAGGACAGTAATGTGGGTTTTTACGTTTAATGGTAGTAACTGCGTAGCGTATCGACTATCAAAATCAACACATCGAACTCATGCAGTTAGTACAGTAACAAAACGTCCCTCGTCACATGCTCATCCGTACGGGGCAGTCACGTCCTATACTTTATGATTAAAGCAAATATTAATTGCAATTCAATTTCTGATGCTATAATAAATACGAATTAAACAAATTTCGTGTCGTTAGATGTGAAATTTATCAATACCTCCGTGATGATTAATGATAGTCGACCTCCAGAGTTACGATATTTCTAAAGCATGGTTATATTTCGTTACAGCTGGATTAGTGATTCTCCCTAATGCTCATTGAAGGTTTGTGAACTTTATCAAACCGCATTTGAAGAGCATGACAGGCTATACCTTTATCGTTCACATTTTTTTTATGTAGGTAATATGTATGTTTGCTTAAAAATATGTAACAGGTGTAAATTCTATTTTGTATTCCATTCTATATAGATATGGCGGCCGATAAGTAAATTTTGTAGTTCTTTTTTGTAACTGTATGTACAAATAAATATTTTGATTTTGACAAAAAGGTTTGATGATGATGAAGATGGATTATTAAATTGACTGTCCGCAAAAAGGGGCAATAGTAGATAATGTAAAACTTCGAAGTTTCCAAGACAACACGACGTAGTTAGATATGACTGGGACCATAAGAATAAAGAATGAGTACAAAATAAATAAGCACATCTATTGTAATAATATTCACATTCAGGGAATTGAGGTATACCTACTTTAAAAATATTTATATTTACTAATAAATAACGATGAGATTTATTTCGTATACATATAAAATACACGCTTTTAAGTAGGTACACATAAAATTTCAACACATAAAGTATGCGTATTATGTTGGCCTTAAATCGTTCGCTTAATAAAATTATACTTAGAAACCTAATTCTGATGAAGTTTCCAAAGTTAATAACTAAGGTATAACCTGCAAGTTTATACATACATATATAAGTAGGTACGTTGTGATTTTTATGAAGTTATTATTTCTTTCAATATTAAAGGCCATTAGCTGTTATATCATTGTTACTTTCGGTTTCAATTTGTAGTAACTCCTCATCGCGAGGAATGGACGGACATGATAATTTGAAAAGGAATGATTATTTTTTGGGCACTGAGTACCTCAATTATGCGATGGTTTTCCAACATTACATTTTGAATATTTAATATTCTAATACATGAGTAACCTATTTTACAATCTACAATTATGTTTTTTGAAGTGAAACTTCTTTATCAACGTATGAGAGAAATTTTATAGCAATGTAAAAAAAAATCGTCACGATTTTCGGTTATGCGGCATGTTGTTTTTTTTTATCAAAATTCAGTATAGTGAATAGTGACGTAAAGAATGACATATCAGTTTGGAAGTGATAAAATGAAAGACTTATTCCAATTCAAGTGAATTTATAGTAAAAGTGATTATATGTATATTTCGTTTGATAAATCCAACACGTGAGCGTGATTTTAATTTTTTTTTTTCATTAACCTCATTTTTCGATTGTAAGTATCAGTAAATGTATATAAATCTATTAAAATTAGCAAATATTAATAAATATAACTCTTAATGTAGTAAACATTATTAATTCCAATAATAAAAAAAACAAATTTTAACATCACTTCCGTGCTTTGTAAAGCGAGTTAAGCAGCAGGTCTCAATTAGTATTGTCGGGTAAACAATCTTTAACTATTGTAGGAAGTTTTGAAGACAGTCACAAGTATCTGACTGAGTAAGATGAGTAAACTTATAATTCTTGTATCGCCCTATCCGCCTATTGGAGCAGATTGTGTAATTCCAGACTAGCGCCACATCGCAATATCAACCAGCGCTCAAAACTGAAGAGGGTAAAGAGCAAACCGCCTGAAGGGTAATTCGATGTAAGCCTTGTTTTTTCTCGGGTCCAGATCGTATTCAAAGGGAATTCCTATAGAGGACTCGTTAGCCATTATAAGCCGACAGGCTCGCGCATTTAGGTCGATTACGAGAGTTTGCTGTGGATACTAAGCCTCTTAGTCCCGAAAAATCTGAAAACAATTTTCGTTCCTGTAATTCCTAGTAAAATATTACACAAATGATTGTAAATATATCCCTTTATTAGAATATCTATTGATAACAATTTTCACTTGTAAATGATGTTGTGAAGGCGTTAATAGAGAAAATGTGATATAGATGTAACGAGGTGCGCGTGTTAAAGCAATCAGGAGATCTAAGAGCTTCGCTAATTAGTTTACGGAGAAGCCGGCACGGGCGACACCCGGCACCTTATATCGCCCACTTAAAATACTTCCACGCGAACTGTAATTCGCAGGTAACATATAGGTATGGGTGCAGATACAAATTTTATTAAATCGCAAGGTGTTCTAGCCCCGGGCGATCGACATGCCAGGCGTTACAGACTGCAATAAACGTGAATGTATGGCCGGGAACTGCGGTGCTGGGAGCGTTCGTATCATTTCACAGCAGTGTACGGTTAAAAGTGGGACACGGCTATCTAGAGCCACGTTACGCGCCAGATAAAAGCACAATACCTCCTTGTGCGAGCTTTATGAGCGTGTGTATTAACGAAACGAAATACTGGATTTTATCTGCCACAACGATCCCGAATTATATAAGACTTCATGTGCGGGCTGTCCCACGGGCTTTCACGTGTCCGACGGTCACGCCAGCACCTTAGCCTCGATTGTTGCATTAACAGCTAATGTGCTTTCGATAATGCATTTATTTTATCGCAATTAAATTCACTTCGATAGCTGAACTATACCGGTTTAAGATTTAAATTAACCCAGTCATTTTAGCATAATTATTCTTAATACTTTAGCTTCTTTTTCATATTTCGATATTATATTTATATATTATATCATATTTATCACTATAGTATCATAAAGTGAGCCTACGTAGACAATTGGTAATAAAGGGCATAGGCTCAGTGCCGCGGGGTATCCGGGATAAGCCCTTAATTTTATGGTGGTTGCGATTTACTTGCCGGACCTACCGATAAAATTTTACTCCTGTAAATATAGAGGACAACTGAAATAACCTTTCCAGTTAATCGGCCATATAAATTGCTCCGGATAGAGCCGCGTCGTATGAAGTAGTCTGGTCTTCTATCAAATGAAATGTTGCAAAGATATTTTAAAGTATAGGTAGGTACCTACTAGTTACCGAATGTTTGGAATATCAAGATGTGCTTCGCAAGGGATAGATAATCGTTTAAAAGTAATTAGGGGGAAACTTACCTACTATTTAAGGTTGAGATGTAAATATCCATTTAAAGTTAAACCAAAAGATTTAGGTATTAGTTATAAGAACAGATGCCAGGCCTTCCGGAGATGCTGAAAAGACTAGTACTCGGTAATGTGATGATGAATAGCTTAATAAGAAAAATATCTAAGTGAACTTAATGTACAACATATGAATTTAAGTCATTGGATATCGTGGTTTATATAGTGTTGTATACACGTACATATAATGTATTTTACCATTCATTTACGTTTTTAAAAAACGAGCAACGCAATCTATTTCCAAGGTATATTCTATCGGCAATGCTGTTTATCCCTAAAAATAAATATGCATACCAAATATATAAATAGAAATGAGCTGTGATTTTAAATTTGTTTTATGCGACTATTAACTGTGAAATCACCATTTTCAATCGACCGGAAATGTCATGTCCCGACTTTTATATACAAAACAACACATGAACAAACATTGTATAATTATTTATTTTCACTACACCACATAAAATGAATTAAACAGCCGTTGTAATATTTCGAAAAATAAAGACTGAAGTGATTAAGTTTCAATTTTTTTTTTATTATTGATTACCTCCTGTTAAGATTTCATTTCTACGATGCCTCTTAAACTAATCATACTAAATTTCTATTCCAAGTCACACACGAATAAAAGTTTATTCACTGTGAAATTGTAAGTTTTTTTCCACATTTATGAAATCTCGTATAAGTTGTTATCCTTTCATATTTATATGCAAAGGAGAAACATTGTTACACGGGATTTTCATAAAATCTCAAAACATTTTTGCGATCCCGCCGGGTCCAGGGGAGGTTAGCCCCAAAGTTATAAGGAATCACGAGCTCACTCTGCCGGAGAAGAATCGATACGTGACCAGACAACGTAAGCCAAATGGAATCTAACTTCTCAGAAATATGCATTTCACTTTGAACACGTTTGCGGACTCACATTTCTAGTTTTGTTTCATTCTTGTCTTCGATGGTTTGTGTCTTATTATTTTAGCCGTACTCAGCGTTTAGCTATATCGATTGAAGTTTTGTAACGGCTGACTCGTGAGGGCATCAAGCACAGTCTCGTTGCAATTTCCGTTTAGGTAACTTTACACGGTTCAGATTTTCTTTTCTAAATTGAAATAAACCGTTGCGCTTGAGATTGTGAGTGTATTGCAAACGAACAATTTATCCACCCATCATTCGTAAAATTAACGAATTAAACTTACGAGTATAAGTGCCTACCATTTTATGAATGCTTCTTAGCCTTTACAAACGGGTACAAACACGTATAAGTAAATTTTTAAGCTAGATCCTTTGCCTTTTTATTCTTACAGACTTGTCGTGCTTCAACCATATTTTTAAAATAATATTATTGTTAAAAGGCGTTTGCTTAAATATTATTGTACAAGTTGTTATATTTAATCGAACGTGTAAGTAAATCAAAACAGACATGACGCTACGCTACCCGCAGAAGGGAAATACGTACAAATGAAATGCAACCCGTCATATGAGACTTATTGGGAGTGTACTATCGGTGAGTTTACGTCAACCGCACTTTGTCCCTGTCCGAGAGTCTCTGTATCGGAGACTGCGAGCTATCACGATATAAAGGGGACGGAGATAAGCTGTGTACATCTGCACACTCAAACACCGCGTGACGCCACATTGTCCTGAGCGATGGTCTGCCTTATCCGGGCTCTACATCACAAAACTGTATAGAAGTAACGTAGAGTTTTACTCTAAATGTCAATAGCTAGGACATATGTACGTATATAATGAAATAAAAGACATTAATAATACTGATAAATTAAATTTAATGAAATTTTAATTTAATGACAAAATATAAATTGTAAAAACTTTTCCCACGTTTTTTTTAAAGTAATTAAAACTATGCGACATTTTTAAAGCAGAAGATCCTCAAATTATAAAAGTTATATATTCCTTAATTTAAGTTTTACAAAACTCTGTAAGATAAAATTAGATCAGGTTTATTATAAAATTTGCATGAATTATTTCTCTAAGTTAATTTTACATCTTTGTTCTGTTTATACATAATAATATAATTAAAAACATTCATTTGTTTATGATTTCTGTAAGTTAACTTAC
Source organism: Parelbella ahira ahira (assembly GCA_018244795.1). Lineage (NCBI taxonomy): Eukaryota > Metazoa > Arthropoda > Insecta > Lepidoptera > Hesperiidae > Parelbella > Parelbella ahira. The sequence continues at coordinate 18,053 of DWME01000851.1, forward strand.
CTTAATAGTATGTTTATATTATTCTATTGGTTCTTTAACAACAGAAAGAATTAAGAATTGATGATTAATTCAGCCATAGGATTGTTCAGTTGAATTTGAATATTAGCTATTAAATGGTGTCTACAATATCAAGTGTGATTCTAGTGACATTGATCAGCGAGCTCCTGGCAGGGAAGCCTCCAAGCTTGGCGCCGCTCCAGCACGGCGCATCATTCTCCCATAACCTCATATAATTCCATATGCACTGATAAGAATTATTCCCGACCCAGTTTGCTTGGGACCACGTGTAACATTTATATGCAACCATTTTAGTACACACATAATCGCCGTATGTGTATAATAATGTTTGTATGGAAATTTCAAGAAAATAATGGGATAATGTTAAATGTAGGTCCGGAATATACAAATTAATAAAGTCTGTTCCATTTACATCATATACTTTCTTAGTGCTACAAAAATTACACATTCCAATTATTGTAGTGAATCAAACTTGAACTTTAAAAATCCCACCAAAATATTATTTGAAAAAAGAATACAATGGCGCGTAAATCATGAACGCTTGTACAAGTATATTTGTTTAAAATATGTACAGTTACGTACTTAACAAATATATACTTAACAAAACTGTGCAATCGACTTATAATTCCGAGTATTTTGGGCATTCATCGAATAAACTTTGTGCGCTATCGATTATAATTCCCAAGAGCCGTAGACCCGCTCCCCGCGCTCTGCCGCTTAATGGCCTGCATTTTAAAAGCTGTTTCATGAAACAAAGATATCGTATCTTGAAAACAAAACGAAAAACATGCTTTGTAACATTAATATATACGTTATGAGTGAAGTATTTACGATATAATGTTTGAAAATCTATTTTCTTTAAAACGTAATGCGTTCCAACGTTTTATTTTGAATTTTGGAATTATTATATCTTTAGTGAACGATAATCGTATGGATTAGTACGTTACGTGAAATTATTAAATTTACATAGATAAATTAAGTCTACAGCTGGACATATGCCTACTCCGAGGGATTTTTGTCCATAATTTCTATGCTGGGCATGCGGGTTGGTGATCGTAGAGTACGACTTTTCGCACCGCCTACGCTACTGCCCTAGGAGACCAGGCCACGTATGAAGCCGTGCCGAGCCTGGTCGCGTCATACCGCGTAACCGCGACAAGTCAGCATCGGGCTTAGTCACCTCTTATGACACTGTGATATCCCATCATGGGATCGGAGAATGTATACTTCCTCCTACCAGATACGATTGACCACGGACAAAGTATCAAAGCTCCATGAACAGGAATTCATATACATATTTTCCTAACATTACACTAATTAAGCATTTATTTAAAACACAAGGATATTTGCATAAATGGAAAGCCCATGTCTGGTTCCATTATTTTTATTACGAGCGTTCTTATTAAATTTGAGCAAAGAACGTAGTACAAGTCCGTAACGAGATTTTTTGATTTAAAATTGCACGTACTGCGCGAAGATTGAGTATCCAATGCGATTTTCAATAGTTGCTCTGTGGTTCATGAAAAATTAAATACTTTCCGATTCTTGCGAAGTAAGTTGCTGGATTTAATCAGTTTCCATGAAAAGTTGGAAGTTCTTTTAGGAATTCATGAACTGTTAGTTGCAGTACGATGACAAATAACAGAAAAGTTTGACTCCACCGCCTGCCAGAACGCGCTACGTGCTCGGATTATATTATCTCAATGCCATATTCAACTTCATCGAACTAGTTTTCTACTCATTCATTCATTCTCATATTTTATGTAAAAATCTTTTGATTTGTATAGAAATAAGTATATTCTCGAAAATGTATATCTTATAAAATGTTTCAATGATATTACAAATGTTGCGAACGGTAAATAGAATACCGTTTTGGATGGTTATGGAAAGGAATGGATAATGGATCAGGCACAATATGTTTTGATAGTCATTCTGAATTTCATAGTCGCGATGCTCAGTTAAAGAATAGGAGATCGTATTCATCATACTTCATATTATCATATACGCTTAGACACGCTTTTCACCTCGTTTTTGAATGATAAATTCAATTGAAACATTCTCCAATAGAGACCAATTCTTTTATTGTGTAGCGCACTTATTAAGTCAGGAAGTCGATCATTACGTCGATATAAATATAACGGAAGTTAAGTTTTGAACTACATAATTATGACAAATTACAGAGTTTGCACGAAATTCACATATGTATATCTATGGCTTATATTTGACATATTCTGTATATTGTTTATTAACATCATTTTGTAATTTTTCGATAAGGCTTACAACACTTTTCTGGAATAAGAATTACTGCAAGTTGAAATGTACAAATGCATGCCGAAGTTTCCTGTCGTAAAAATATTGGAAACAAAATAAAAATACGGTCTTCTTTGGTTCTTTCGTATAAGAATGAGTAAAGATGTTAGTTTGTTATGTTTTCAGATTGCTGAAAATTTTAAAATACTGAGTAAAACACTGGTACTATTTTGTTTAAAACGGTTACTTGTAAACCAAATGCAATTATTACGTGCAAAGGAGTTAATCTAAACAATATTAACGAGAAAGATTTTTAATATATAACGTGCATTCAAGCGTGCATGTGTGCTTGCAGATGTCCATGCGTGCGTGCGTGCGTACATGCGTGTATGTGTATATTATGCGAATGTGTGCCTGCGTTTGTATGTATACGTGTGTGTGATTGTGTAGTTACCTGTAAATTTAATTTTATATAAGCTCAATAGCGTATTGTTATGTCAACTCATCCCTTGTCTGGACATTTGAATACGTCTTTGCATTAGCAATACGTGCCGTCCAACTGTATAGCAAGTTTTCACAGCGATATTGTAAAAGGAATGAGTGCGGTTGACGGTTGGAGTATTTGGATAGAATTTTCAATAAAACATGAAGGAACGTTTGTAGTTGGAATGAAATAAACGGATTTTTGAGTCAAGTTTGTAGAGCGGTGAAATAATGTTCTACGTAAGGAATATAAGAACAATATGTGGTAACATATCATTTTATAAAAGAAACGCGTTGGAAATATGTTATCTGTTACTTTAATAATTTTGAGATTTTTGGGTAAGCTATAAAATATTGTGTGTTTTAGCGGTATTTACGTTTGTTTTATCTCACAGCTTCCTTTTATTGCTTAAGTTTTAATTCAAGGAGGTAACTAGCCGTTAGTGAGCTAGCTACACGCTCCCGCTGAGTATCCATTAACGTTGAAGAATTTAACTTATAACATTTGCCGGCGCTTCACCTAATTAATAGAAGGTGGAACGTCGCTGAGATAGAATTAATTACGTGCGAGGTTGCGAGGTGAAATACTCGCAGACAAAGATAGGAAACAAAGGTGGAGAGGCAAGGCCTTTGTTACAAATTAATTGGACCTCATGTGTCCACTCCAAATTTTCTGGTTTTACGCGTTACGCCTTTTTACCCCCTTCCACTGATCTTTTCATCTAAAAGCTAAAAGTTAGTAGAGGAAAAAATATATGAGCAACAATCATCGCAGCTACCAGTCTAAGCATCGCGCCTACTGCCGCTTGATTTTACCAACGTAAGGCAATTCCGGGACAATCGGCGAAGTTATGACCATTATAAATTCCGTGTTCCGCGTGGAAGAAAGATCCTTTTAATGCGTGCTTAAATCATTTTTATTAACTAGAAAAGGTTGGATTTATTTGGTAGGCCCGCTGCTTGTAATTTGCGGACGGCTCGAGAAATTAGGGCTCCGTTTAAAATTGGGCCGCGCCGGACCTCATTGCCCCCCAGTCACAACTTCGCCTAAATCAATATCGACTTGATGGGACATTGATCGCTTGCTATAGATTGGCATTTCGAATGTTTATTCAAACTGTTGGATAATTTATATCCGTCATTTCAAACGCTTGGAGTTTTCCTTGCTTTTGATTTTATGAAAGCAAACAACTTACTGCTTAACTCATTTACTAGAGATAAATAGGGAGACAGAGAATTATTTGGTACTTGGTGCTTTCTGTCCACCCAGTAAAAGACGTGACGTGGAGATATATAATAATAATTTATAGTGTGCTAGGCTATATGCTAAGTTCGCTATACGAGTTTGATAAGTTTTAATTAACCGCTCACTTTGAAGTGCCTTGCAGCCTGTGCTTCATTTTTAATTCATCAATAAAAAATGGTCTCGTCATTGTTCCAGGTTTTTGAAGTACTTAAATGAATGTACTGACACTCTTGGGACTTTCAGAAAGGTGATGGCGGAAAAGTTCCTTTTAATTAAGATTCTGTGTTATGCCTAACAGCGTTCTTTCTATAACGCCTATTGAAGCTTCTTAACGTCGTTATTTTAATTACATTTGCGTGGATTTGTTGAATTAAGCCTTAAAGCTGACCAAAAGCCAACAATATTTAAAAATTGGACTTTCTGGGTCGCCGTAAGTCTCAAACTTCAGGATTTGAAAGTAATTTTTATACATTGCTGAACTTAGTGCAAAACGTTATCGTAAAGCAGTCAGTGAGACCGAGAGCTGGAACGTTATCAGACATTTCCCTAATATCTAATTTTTGGTGTCGTTAACGGCCAAACTTTGCGTCGTTATGGTCAATAAATATCTAACCACATTAAGTTGATACTTTCATAAGAAAGACGATATTATAAATCGGGTTCTTAGCGATGTCGCAATAAAAACTGCCTCGCTCGCGTTTGTACGTAATGAGCGTGATATTTCACATGTGCGGTAAGTACGTTTGGAAGAAAATTAAATTTGACTTTCTCTACAATATTTTAGTTGTATTGTGTTGATGGTACCCGGGTGTAATCGGTAATTCGATTTATATTAGCATGTGAATTAATTTCCGGTTAAAAGTGTGATGTCAGCGTTGCCGTCGCTCAGTTTGCTGGGAATGACAACCGTCAAGTCCGATAACAATAATAATTAATTGCTTAAATTATTCGATGTGTCTTAACTTTAATGCGGATCACAAGGCGGAGGGAAGGGGGGGAGTATGAAATATTAATCCCATTTTCTGCTGTTATTTGCATAATCGTATTACACTTTTATCGTGTCCTGGTTTACGATGATTATCTAGGTAGCATGGTTTTTCCTCTAACAGAATTAAGAAAATTAAAGATAAAAAGAAATCAAATTGTATTTATATGGAACGAAAAACGGTTTATGAATATTAGTGGCTCCTTGCTTCGATAATTGGTTATTGTGACAGCTGAGCCAGGTGTGGGTTCGATTCCCAGTCATATTAAATATTTGTGAGATGACAATAAATGTGTTTTTTTCTGCTTGTATAAGTATAAATTATATTTATATAAGTATGTTTATGAGATGTCCGTTTAGTAAAACAGGATCTGTTCACAGGATTAGACGGCTGTGTGGAAATATACTACGATATTTCTATTTAAAAATTTAAAAATAGCCAGCCCCATGTAAAATTTTAATCCTTTAGTTCTCCGTGTGACTAAACAGCTGCGATCAATTTACGTACTTAGGGACGTTAGAGCTTTTCGAGGCTTTATTTTATAGATATTCATGGACGACCCGCACGGAGAGCTGATGAAAGTTTCGTAATTCGACACTATTGTTTCTAGTTTCGGTCTACAACCTTCAACAATATAGTAATAAGTTTATATACAATGTGTAGATTTAACAGTGGTTCGTGTTAGCTATTGACAACCTCGCAGTTAGAGAATGAGTAGGTCCTTTCATTGCACCTGTCTTTCTCTGATATATGGAAGCGGTAGATACATACCTACTCTTTATATTGTCTCCAAAATATTCAAATATGTTAACAGTTTACATTTATATAGACATCGGCGAAGAAGATCAACATCTTAAACTTCAGTTACTTGTTGGACCATGTATCAATGATGTCACAGGCATTCATAGTGGAAGGATGTAAGCAGTACGGCGGTATCGGAGCCAGGAATCGTGGATTCGATTCCCTCTAGAAACAAATATCTGTCTGATGAGCATAAGTATTTGTTCTGTGACTTAAAAAAAATATCTATATGATTGTAATAAACACTTGTATATTTTATTAGCCGACCTTAGCACTCGCTCTGAATAGCTGAATCAAATAGCAGCATGTGATGCCTGAAATCTTTCAAAAAAAGTAACGTAACATGTTGCCTTTAATCCCTGAAAAGGTAGGCATAGGAGTGTAGAACACTGCCATGTTTTACCCGTTACGTTTACGATCCACGATTGAGTAACTGGTGAGCCTATTAAAAATAATATTTCATTTAAAGTAATAATGATAAACGAGAAAAATGTTCAGTAGAAAGTAGGCAGAAGTGTCATTAAATTAGTATCAACAGATATTAAAGAAGGTATCCGATACAAAAGTAGGTTCACAGTAATGAACAAAGGCAGCGCGGCGGAGAGAGCTACTTTTATCAAATTGTTCCACGCTCCTTCTGTTTCTAGTTTCGCGGGAACTTAATTTATTACTTCGCAGCTAACGTATTTAATTATAAAAGATTTATTTCTTTCAGGATTTATTATGGTTGAAATTTTACAGCTTGACCGAGAGTTAAAAGTTCATGACCCAAGTTTATTATCCCTACGTATTAAATTACAATAGGAGGCGTAATAATTAGATTCCTTTCGTACATTGTACACTTTCGCATAGGTTTTGTCGCATGTTTTCCATAGTTATTTTAGTTTTTTAGCAATAATTGTGTTTTGTTGTATAATTTAGATATAACGTTATCATCTTCAGTAAACGTAACTGGTGAAAGGTGGGTGTGTACTAAATGTAGAGAAGTGTCTCTGTCTACCCCTTCGGGGTTTACAGGCGATCTTTGCCACGGCTTTTATCTTACAATGAAAGGATGACGGTATTTGTATCAATCTCAACAAATTGTGTTTGACAGACTTTATGCGGCTTTGAGAACATTCAGAAAATCGCTAAAGTGTTACAATTTTCACTACGATATTTGATTCATCGAATCATAAGCATTTGCGAAAGTATATTTTGTAGTGTTTGTGAATGTATTTTGTATTAATTAAACTCAATTTCAAATAAGTGTTTTAACTAGAGGCCGATTATCGCTCCAATACTAGGCAGCTATTAACAAATTAAACCATATTAGAACTATATATGGTAATTACTTTATGAAACCGTCGGTATACCATTTTCATCTGCTGCCAAATTTATGTCTAACCTACACGAAATTATTAGCTAGTATATATTATGATATTAAGTTCGCGGTAATGCCATTTTCCATTTGTTGCCACACTTGTATGTAAGTTGTATATAATTCCATAATTTCTAATAATATAATTTATATAAATTACATTTGTTATTAGAAACTATGAACACATTTCTGAAACACATTTGTTACCCTTTATTCAACTGTGTAATACAATAACTATATTATTTTAGATTAAGTATTTCATTTTTGTTATTATACAATTAATTGCACATTTTTACGTTTGTTACATAATTTGATTTTGTTATATTTCTGTTGTATTAAAATGTGTACTTCCAATCGCTAAAAACACAATATTATGATTTGTTGAAAAGCGATTTACCAATGGGATACCCGGAAATACCCAATTTCAAATCAATCTCGGGGGAGGCAAGCCGTGTGTGCGCTAATGTTTCTAAATAGTTTACCTGCCAATATCCGCAGCGAAACAATTTGAACTGCTTCAAACCGAAATCGAAATCAAAATTTTGTTTATACAAGTCGTAGTTTTAAAGAGTGTTGCACTATTCAATGTGAGTTTATATTTCGTACAAATTCGTTAATCATACTCACCTGAACGACAATTTGGCTAAAATATGTACCAGATAGCCTAAACTTTCTTCATATCTCCCACTAAGCAGCAATTACATCTATTACCACTGCACTCTCGGAAGGACGTCGGGAATAGAGACGTCAGAACATGAAACGTTCTGGCTTATTTTCCAGACACTCCAACCATATGATATTTATACTTAAATAGAGCTTCTGTTTTATTCGACACGAGATACAGATGACATTAAAAAAAACATACGAGTATAACAATTGTTTTAGTATGCAATTATTTAGTTAGTGGTTAACTTTATTCACTTGCAAATTTTTAAGCTCCACCTGATATCGAATTGTTAGGTAAGAATTCTCAAATTTATAGAATCATTTCATTTCCTGTGCCAACATACTTTGTGAATTTGAATAATTTAATATATTAAAATATTATTTTGATACCATCTTAAGGGCTATTTATTGTCATATTAGTGAAAGCCGTATGGCAAATTTGGGTAATTGTATTTTTGTATTCAATGGTTACAACCAGCAAGTGAAGACTATATCTCGATCTAAACTTACTTTAATCAAAGTTACTATAATTATAAAAAAGCATGTTTCGATTGTGAAAATTAATAGCTTTTAGTATCTTGATATACGCAAATATTAAGAAAATATTGAATCAAGTGGCATTTCGTTTATCATTCGCTTAAGAATACGGCTCAAAATGAAAATTATCTTAATAATTGAAAAGGGAAGCTCTCGTAAATAATTGCGCCGGCGAAGTCTCCAGCGGACGGCAGCAAACAATATCCAAGTTGGAGCCGCTTGACGCAGCACTCGTCGCGCCGTCAACACCCGCGGTGCACTGCGTCTCACCAGACTTATTACTATTTGTGTTGCCCAAACTCTGATTCCGCTTTCCAACTACGTAATCATAGACTTAATTAACAATCTGATTAATATTCTACACATACTTGACATTTATTGAGTGGTTATACTCTTATTTCTTGCTTAAAATTGACTGCGTTTCTCTCTATGATTAACTGAGAAATTATTTTATTTTTGTATAAAGTGTTAATAATAACGAAAATAATTAATATCATATTCAACGTAATTTGTCTCGGGGATACATTTGAGTTATTCATGACGTAATTTTCTTAGCAGACATCGTTGCGCTGGTGGCAATAATGAAAATGTAACTGATTGACGGCTGCGGCGCAGAACGCGGCCCGTGTTTATGTCTTGATCACGTAAGAGTAATATTGGAAATAAAAGAGGCGTAGGTACATTAGTGTCATTCTGAATGCCTTTTTAAAAAATTGTCAATGAATAACGTAAGGCAGTTCCTTTTATGCATTGACTATTTGAGACACATTATGATTTTTAACTTCATTATAACATGTGATGGGACTTAAATGTAGTTTCAATTATAATATTATTAAAGTCATATGTTTTCTAACACGTAAAAAGTTGTACACGCACACGGAGACGAATACTGAATGAACACGGAAATAAAACTTGTGTTACATGAAGTCAGGTATAAATAGGGGTAGGTGTCATCCAGGAACAGGTCGTGCCAAAAAAGTTAGAGGGAAAGTTGGCATTGTCCGATCCTGGCCGCCTGGCGCGTACGAAACTTGAGACGAACGTTTATTTAGCGAAAAGCCCAACGAGTTTGCGTCCGCCTAACTTTATTGTTGGAAGTTTCGGCTTTAATTTTGGGGACAAGTGACAGATTTATTATATATTTGAATGAACAGAATACTCCACTGACAAAGAGAAATTTGATAAGACTACTAATCCCATGAACGTTTTCAACTATATATAAAGTTGAGTTTAATCTTTCATTTCATGGCCAGATTCAAAATTATAAGGAAATATGCCAAATCAATTAATAAAACAGTATTTCGACAAATATTGTTTGTTAAAGAATGAACACTAAGTAACATATCACCCGTACAAATATATATGTTATTTTATGTTTAACGTTATTAATTAGCGACTAATATATATTCTCTTTTACCTCAAGTTATTATATATTTAGACTACATTGTAATGACATTCCGGTTAGAGTGGCAAGCCTTTAACAAAACAAGTAACAAGTAGTCGAACCTCGCATCAATTTTTAGTGACGCATAATCTCTCGAAATGTAAAGAGAAACTCGTCAAAGCGTTATTAGGCTAATATTTCCTGACATTCGGCCCCCAGTGAGCCCACGCTCTGAGCGACCGACTCACTTAATTATAGGGCCAACTAATTATTCGGACGTACAGTCAATTGACATGTGTACAGCGGCGGTCGTGTCTGTCCTATTTGGCACGTAATATTCACAATAGTGCGTCAGAAGACGTCCTAACAGTGAACGTCAATTGGCGTAGCCTATTGTGAAATGAAATCGAATTTGAATTTTGTAATAGAAATTAGTGAACAAATTAGTCAATTTGTATTTATCGATGTAAATATTACAATTATTTATATAAGGTAATTAAATATTGTTCGCTTTAGAAAGACTTCAAAACAAAATCATTTAGATTCCAATAACAAAGCTCTCAGGTACTTGAACGGTTATATAAGAGAACAAAAGAATCTCGAACAAGGAATCCGCTAGGACGCTGTGAAAGAATAATCCCTATGGAAATTCAGTGATTGTCAATAAGCAATCTCATTATGTCTTATAACTAAAAATTGGTGGAAGGCGATTATATAACTTCTCGTATTTCCAATATGAATATACCGTGTTTATAGGTTTTAGTATTCAGGTAATATTTGGGTTTGCGCCACAATCATCGCTTCATGACTGTGCGGCCTCAACACAAATATGAGCATGTATGTATATATTGCCACTCGTACATATTTAGAACTATTACATATGTAATTATGAACTATACATATATACTTATGAACGTATTATGAATGTCCTTTGTGATCTTAATATATAAAAATTATAAAAATATATTCATTCATCATAAACAGAAGATAGTTATAGAATGCCACTGGGCATTAATTTCGCCCGTAGTATTTACCTGTTATGGTGTACAGTAAGGATTGAGTAAATTTAATATATAAATATTAAATCTAATAAGAATATAAGTATTATTTTAATCGCTATCACCACAGTTTTAACTGTTATGAAACGTAGCGTGCGATTAGCGTCGCATAGTACGGTTATAGCGTAGTACCGTAATAGCGTAGTAGTGTAGTGGCATAGTAGCGTAGTAGCGTAGTAGCGTAGTAGCGTAATAGCGTAATAGCGTAGTAGCGTAGTAGCGTAGTAGCGTAG